>CM038710.1:115000-155000 GCA_021613375.1 Megaleporinus macrocephalus
ACGAGGAGCTGAGACAGTCGAGAAGATACCAAACTAACCAGCTGGAAACAGAGGGTCCTCCAGAAGACCTGCTTGAGACAAAGTCCTTTCATCATCCAGTCCATGTCTTCTGCTCATCCCAACATGCTCCAGTCCGTGCTCCAGTCCATTAGAGGCCTCCTTGGATCCCCGACAGCTGTTTGTTTGTTTGTTTGTTTGTTTGTTTGTTTGTTTGATTGTTTGTTTGATTGTTAGATCATTTAGGGACGATCTGCCAGTGAAAGAGACAGCAAACACCCAGTAGCTGAAGCTCCTGGTGGGCGGGCTCGGTGTTGGTGAGAGGGTGTTGGTGAGGTGTTGGTGAGAGGGTGTTGGTGAAAGGGTGTTGGTGAGAGGGTGTTGGTAAGAGGGTGTTGGTGAGGTGTTGGTGAGAGGGTGTTGGTGAAAGGGTGTTGGTGAGAGGGTGTTGGTGAGGTGTTGGTGAGGTGTTGGTGAGAGGGTGTTGGTGAGGTGTTGGTGAGGTGTTGGTGAGGTGTTGGTGAGAGGGTGTTGGTAAGAGCGTGTTGGTGAGAGGGTGTTGGTGAGAGGGTGTTGGTGAGGTGTTGGTGAGAGGGTGTTGGTGAGAGGGTGTTGCTGAGGTGTTGGTGAGAGGGTGTTGGTGAAGTGTTGGTGAGAGGGTGTTGGTGAGAGGGTGTTGGTGAGAGGGTGTTGGTGAGGTGTTGGTGAGAGGGTGTTGGTGAAAGGGTGTTGGTGAGAGGGTGTTGGTGAGGAGGTGTTGGTGAGAGGGTGTTGGTGAGAGGGTGCTGGTGAGAGGGTGCTGGTGAGGTGTTGGTGAGAGGGTGTTGGTGAGGTGTTGGTGAGGTGTTGGTGAGAGGGTGTTGGTGAGAGGGTGCTGGTGAGAGGGTGCTGGTGAGAGGGTGTTGGTGAGGTGTTGGTGAGAGGGTGCTGGTGAGGTGTTGGTGAGAGGGTGTTGGTGAGGTGTTGGTGAGAAGGTGTTGGTGAGAGGGTGTTGGTGAGAGGGTGTTGGTGAGAGGGTGTTGGTGAGGTGTTGGTGAGAGGGTGCTGGTGAGAGGGTGTTGGTGAGAGGGTGTTGGTGAGAGGGTGTTGGTGAGAGGGTGTTGGTGAGAGGGTGTTGGTGAGGTGTTGGTGAGAGGGTGTTGGTGAGAGAGTGTTGGTGAGAGGGTGTTGGTGAGGTGTTGGTGAGAGGGTGTTGGTGAGAGGGTGTTGGTGAGGTGTTGGTGAGAGGGTGTTGGTGAGAGAGTGTTGGTGAGAGGGTGTTGGTGAGGTGTTGGTGAGAGGGTGTTGGTGAAAGGGTGTTGGTGAGAGGGTGTTGGTGAAAGGGTGTTGGTAAGAGGGTGTTGGTAAGAGGGTGTTGGTGAGGTGTTGGTGAGAGGGTGTTGGTGAAAGTGTGCTGGTGAGAGGGTGTTGGTGAGGTGTTGGTGAGGTGTTGGTGAGAGGGTGTTGGTGAGAGAGTGTTGGTGAGGTGTTGGTGAGAGGGTGTTGGTAAGAGCGTGTTGGTGAGAGGGTGTTGGTGAGGTGTTGGTGAGGTGTTGGTGAGAGGGTGTTGGTGAGAGGGTGTTGGTGAGAGGGTGTTGCTGAGGTGTTGGTGAGGTGTTGGTGAGAGGGTGTTGGTGAGAGAGTGTTGGTGAGGTGTTGGTGAGAGGGTGTTGGTAAGAGCGTGTTGGTGAGAGGGTGTTGGTGAGGTGTTGGTGAGAGGGTGTTGGTGAGAGGGTGTTGCTGAGGTGTTGGTGAGAGGGTGTTGGTGAGGTGTTGGTGAGAGGGTGTTGGTGAGGAGGTGCTGGTGAGAGGGTGTTGGTGAGAGGGTGTTGGTGAGGTGTTGGTGAGAGGGTGTTGGTGAGAGGGTGATGGTGAGAGGGTGTTGGTGAGAGGGTGTTGGTGAGAGGGTGTTGGTGAGGTGTTGGTGAGAGGGTGTTGGTGAGAGGGTGCTGGTGAGAGGGTGCTGGTGAGAGGGTGTTGGTGAGAGTGTGCTGGTGAGAGGGTGTTGGTGAGGTGTTGGTGAGAGGGTGTTGGTGAGAGGGTGTTGGTGAGGTGTTGGTGAGAGGGTGTTGGTGAGAGGGTGCTGGTGAGAGGGTGTTGGTGAGGTGTTGGTGAGGTGTTGGTGAGAGTGTGCTGTGAGGTGTTGGTGAGAGGGTGTTGGTGAGAGGGTGCTGGTGAGAGGGTGCTGGTGAGAGGGTGTTGGTGAGAGGGTGCTGGTGAGAGGGTGTTGGTGAGGTGTTGGTGAGGTGTTGGTGAGAGTGTGCTGGTGAGGTGTTGGTGAGAGGGTGTTGGTGAGGGGGTGCTGGTGAGAGGGTGCTGGTGAGAGGGTGTTGGTGAGAGGGTGTTGGTGAGAGGGTGTTGGTGAGGTGTTGGTGAGAGGGTGTTGGTGAGAGGGTGTTGGTGAGAGGGTGTTGGTGAGAGGGTGTTGGTGAGAGGGTGTTGGTGAGGTGTTGGTGAGAGGGTGTTGGTGAGGTGTTGGTGAGAGGGTGTTGGTGAGAGAGTGTTGGTGAGAGGGTGTTGGTGAGAGGGTGTTGGTGAGAGGGTGTTGGTGAGGTGTTGGTGAGAGAGTGTTGGTGAGAGGGTGTTGGTGAGAGAGTGTTGGTGAGAGGGTGTTGGTGAGGTGTTGGTGAGAGGGTGTTGGTGAGAGAGTGTTGGTGAGAGGGTGTTGGAGAGTGTTGGTGAGAGGGTGTTGGTGAGAGAGTGTTGGGTGAGAGGGGTGTTGGTGAGAGGGTGTTGGTGAGGTGTTGGTGAGAGGGTGTTGGTGAGAGGGCGCTGGTGAGAGGGTGTTGGTGAGGTGTTGGTGAGAGGGTGTTGGTGAGAGGGTGTTGGTGAGGTGTTGGTGAGAGGGTGCTGGTGAGAGGGTGCTGGTGAGAGGGTGTTGGTGAGGTGTTGGTGAGAGGGTGCTGTGTGAAGGGTGTGTGGTGAGAGGGTGTTGGGTGAGAGGGTGCTGGTGAGAGGGTGTTGGTGAGAGGGTGTTGGTGAGAGGGTGTTGGTGAGAGGGTGTTGGTGAGAGGGTGTTGGTGAAGTGTGTGTTGGTGAGATTGGGTGTTGGTGAGAGGGTGTTGTGGTGAGAGGGTGTTGGTGAGAGGGTGTTGGTGAGATGTGGTGTGTTGGTGAGAGGGTGTTGTGATGAGGGTGTTGGTGAGAGGGTGTGGTGAGAGAGTGTTGGTGAGAGGGTGTTGGTGAGAGGGTGTTGGTGAGGGATGTTGGTGAGAGGGTGTTGGTGAGGAGAGTGTTGGTGAGAGGGTGTTGGTGAGAGGGTGTTGGTGAGAGGGTGTTGGTGAGGTGTTGGTGAGAGGGTGTTGGTGAGAGAGTGTTGGTGAGAGGGTGTTGGTGAGAGGGTGTTGGTGAGAGGGTGTTGGTGAGGTGTTGGTGAGAGGGTGTTGGTGAGAGGGTGTTGGTGAGAGGGTGTTGGTGAGAGGGTGTTGGTGAGAGGGGTGTTGGTGAGAGGGTGTTGGTGAGAGGGTGTTGGTGAGAGAGTGTTGGTGAGAGGGTGTTGGTGAGAGGGTGTTGGTGAGAGGGTGTTGGTGAGAGGGTGTTGGTGAGAGGGTGTTGGTGAGAGGGTGTTGGTGAGGTGTTGGTGAGAGGGGGTGTTGGTGAGAGAGTGTTGGTGAGAGGGTGTTGGTGAGAGGGTGTTGGTGAGAGGGTGTTGGTGAGGTGTTGGTGAGAGGGTGTTGGTGAGGGTGTTGGGTGAGAGGGTGTTGGTGAGAGGGTGTTGGTGAGAGGGTGTTGGTGAGAGGGTGTGGTGGTGAGAGGGTGTTGGTGAGAGGTGTTGGTGAGAGGGTGTTGGTGAGGTGTGTTGGTGAGAGGGTGTTGGTGAGAGGGCGCTGGTGAGAGGTGTTGGTGGTAGAGGGTGTTGGTGAGAGGGTGTTGGTGAGAGGGTGTTGGTGAGGTGTTGGTGAGAGGGTGTTGGTGAGAGGGTGCTGGTGAGAGGGGTGTTGGTGAGGGTGTTGGTGAGGTGTTGGTGAGAGGGTGTGGTGGGAGGTGTTGGTGAGAGGGTGCTGGTGTGAGAGGGTGCTGGTGAGAGGGTGTTGGTGAGAGGGGTGTTGGTGATGAGAGGGTGTTGGGTGAGAGGGTGTTGGTGAGAGGGGTGTGTGGGGAGGTGTTGGTGAGAGGTGTGCTGGTGAGAGGGTGCTGGTGAGAGGGTGTTGGTGAGAGGGTGTTGGTGAGAGGGTGTTGGTGAGAGGGTGTTGGTGAGAGGGTGTTGGTGAGGTGTTGGTGAAAGGGTGTTGGTGAGAGAGTGTTGGTGAGAGGGTGTTGGTGAGAGGGTGTTGGTGAGGTGCTGGTGAGAGGGTGTTGGTGAGAGAGTGTTGGTGAGAGGGTGTTGGTGAGAGGGTGTTGGTGAGAGGGTGTTGGTGAGGTGTTGGTGAGAGGGTGTTGGTGAGAGAGTGTTGGTGAGAGGGTGTTGGTGAGAGGGTGTTGGTGAGGTGTTGGTGAGGTGTTGGTGAGAGGGTGTTGGTGAGGTGTTGGTGAAAGGGTGTTGGTGAGAGAGTGTTGGTGAGAGGGTGTTGGGTGAGAGGGTGTTTGTGGTGAGTGAGTGTTGGTGAGAGGGTGTTGGTGAGAGGGTGTTGGTGAGGTGTTGGTGAGAGGGTGTTGGTGAGAGGGTGTTGGTGAGAGGGTGTTGGTGAGGTGTTGGTGAAAGGGTGTTGGTGAGAGAGTGTTGGTGAGAGGGTGTTGGTGAGAGGGTGTTGGTGAGAGGGTGTTGGTGAGGTGTTGGTGAGAGGGTGTTGGTGAGGTGTTGGTGAAAGGGTGTTGGTGAGAGAGTGTTGGTGAGAGGGGTGTTGGTGAGAGGGTGTTGGTGAGAGGGTGTTGGTGAGGTGTTGGTGAGAGGGTGGTTGGTGAGAGGGTGTTGGTGAGGGGTGTTGGTGAGAGGGTGTTGGTTGATGAGGGTGTTGGTGAGAGGGTGTTGGTGAGGTGTTGGTGAGAGGGTGTTGGTGAGAGAGTGTTGGTGACGAGGGTGTTGGTGAGAGGGTGTTGGTGAGAGGGTGTTGGTGAGGTGTTGGTGAGAGGGGTGTTGGTGAAGGTGTTGGTGAGAGGGTGTTGGTGAGAGGGTGTTGGTGAGGGTGTTGGTGAGAGGGTGTGGTGAGGTAGGTTGTGGGAGGGTGTTGGTGAGAGGGTGTTGGTGAGAGGGTGTTGGTGAGGTGTGTGGTGAAGGGTGTGTTGGTGAGAGAGTGTTGGTGAGAGGGTGTTGGTGTGAGTGGGTGTTGGTTGGAGGTGTTGGTGAGAGGGTGTGTTGGTGAGAGAGTGTTGGTGATGAGGGTGTTGGTGATGAGGGTGTGTGGTGAGGTGTTGGTGAGAGGGTGTTGGTGATGAGAGTGTTGGTGAGAGGGTGTTGGTGAGGTGTTGGTGAGAGGGGGTTGGGTTGGTGAGAGGGTGTTGGTGTGAGAGGGTGTTGGTGAGAGGGTGTTGGTGATGAGGGTGTTGGTGAGAGGGGTGTTGGTGAGGTGTAGCGGGTGTGTGTGGTGAGGGTGGGTGTTGGTGAGAGGGTGTTGGTGAGAGGGGTGTTGGTGAGAGGTGTGTGGTGTGTGAGAGGGTGTTGGTGAGAGGGTGTGTGGGTGGTAGAGGGTGTTGGTGAGAGAGTGTTGGTGAGAGAGAGTGTTGGTGAGAGGGTGGTGATGGTGAGTAGTGGGTGTTGTTGGTGAGAGGGTGTTGGTGGAGGGTGTTGGTGAGGTGTGGTGGTGAGAGTGGTGTTGGTGTGATGAGGGGTGGTGGTGAGGTGGGGTGTTGGTGAGAGGGTGTTGAGTGAGGTGTTGGTGAGAGGGTGTTGGTGAGAGGGTGTTGGTTGGAGAGGGTGTTGGTGAGAGGGTGGTAGTGTTGGTGAGGGGTGTTGGTGAGAGGGTGTTGGTGAGAGGGTTGTTGGTGAGAGGGTGTTGGTGTGAGGGGTTGTTGGTGAGAGGGGTGTTGGTGGAGGTGTTGGTGAGAGGGTGTTGGTGAGATGGGTTGTTGGTGAGGTGTATGGTGAGAGGGTGTTGGTGAGAGGGTGTTGGGGAGAGGGTGTTGGTGAGCGAGGGTGTTGGTGAGGTGTTGGTGAGAGGGTGTTTGGTTGAGAGGGTGTTGGTGAGAGTGGTGTGTGGTGAAGTGGTGGTGTTGGTTGTAGTGAGAGAGTGTTGGTGCGAGAGGGTGTTGGTGAGAGGGTGTTGTTGAGGGATGTTGGTGAGAGGGTGTTGGTGACGAGAGTGTTGGGTGAGGAGGGTGTTGGTGAGAGGGTGTTGGTGAGAGGGTGTTGTGTGAGGGTGTTGGTGAGCGGAGTGTTGGTGAGAGGGTGTTGGTGAGAGGGTGTTGGTGTGAGAGGGTGTTGGTGAGAGAGTGTTGGTGAGAGGGTGTTGGTGAGAGGGTGTTGGTGAGAGAGGTGTTGGTGAGAGGGTGTTGGTGAGAGGGTGTTGGTGAGAGGGTGTTGGTGGAGGTGTTGGTGAGAGGGTGTTGGTGAGAGGGTGTTGGTGAGAGGGTGTTGGTGAGGAGGGTGTTGGTGAGGAGGGTGTTGGTGAGAGGGTGTTGGTGAGAGAGTGTTGGTGAGAGGGTGAGTGTTGGTGATGAGGGTGTTGGTGAGAGGGTGTTGTGAGAGGGTGTTGGTGAGGGGTGTTTGGTGAGAGGGTGTTGGTGAGAGGGTGTTGGTGAGAGGGTGTTGGTGAGAGGGTGTTGGTGGGAGAGAGTGTTGGTGAGAGGGTGTTGGTGAGGGGTGTTGGTGAGAGGGTGTTGGTGAGAGGGTGTTGGTGAGAGGGTGTTGGTGAGAGGGTAGTTGGTGGTGAGGGATGGTGTTGGTGAGAGGGTGTTGGTGAGAGGGTGTTTGGTGAGAGGGTGTTGGTGAGAGGAGTGTTGGTGAGAGGGTGTTGTTGGTGAGAGGGTGTTGGTGAGAGGGTGTTGGTGAGAGGGTGTTGGTGAGAGGGTGTTGGTGAGAGGGTGTTGGTGAGAGAGTGTTGGTGAGAGGGTGTTGGTGAGAGGGTGTTGGTGAGGTGTTGGTGAGAGGGTGTTGGTGAGGGTGTTGGGTGAGAGGGGTGTTGGTGAGAGTGTGGTGAAGGGTGTTGGTGAGAGAGTGTTGGTGAGAGAGGGTGTTGGTGAGAGGGTGTTGGTGAGAGGGTGTTGGTGAGGTGTTGGTGAGAGGGTGTTGGTGAGAGGGTGTTGGTGAGGGAGGGTGTTGGTGAGAGGGTGTTGGTGAGAGGGTGTTGGTGAGAGGGTGTTGGTGAGAGGGTGTTGGTGAGAGAGTGTTGGTGAGAGAGTGTTGGTGTGAGAGGGTGTTGGTGAGAGGGTGTTGGTGAGGGTGTTGGAGGGTTGGTGAGAGGTGTTGGTGAGGTGTGTTGGTGAGAGGGTGTTGGTGAGGGGGTGTGGTGAGAGAGTGTTGGTGAGAGGGTGTTGGTGAGAGAGTGTTGGTGAGAGGGTGTTGGTGAGAGGGTGTTGGTGAGGTGTTGGTGAGAGGGTGTTGGTGAGAGAGTGTTGGTGAGAGAGTGTTGGTGAGAGAGTGTTGGTGAGAGGGTGTTGGTGAGAGGGTGTTGGTGAGGTGTTGGTGAGAGGGTGTTGGTGAGAGGGTGTTGGTGAGAGGGTGTTGGTGAGTTGTAACTCACCCTCAGACTGTACTTCCATGAATCTCCTCCGGTCTCCTCGACGGCTGCAGGAGGAAACAGAAGGACGAGTGGGTTACGGGTGTTACGGGTGTTACGGGTGTTACGGGTGTCGGTGCTGATCCTGCAGGTGTGGAGATGATGAGGAGCCGCGGTGAAGCTCGTTATCCAATTAACAGCTCGTCATGAACAGCACTAATCACTCCCTCTACATCACCACGGTTACGAGATCTGATCAGAGTCTAAACCTGTTACCGTTTCACTCAACGACACACCAGAGCCCCCCCCCACCCCCCCACCCCCAACACCGGATCAGATCAACAGAGCAGCAGACCAGATTAATCAATAACTGACAGTAAGAACTTCTGATCAGTTGATTTGTCCAGCCTCCCGCGCTGCTTAATCAATACGACGAACCAGATCAATCATGATTAACCAGCGTCTGCCAGACCAAACAAGTCAAACAGATCAAACAGATCATCAATACTCCAATCAATTCAGACTCTGACAATTTTAGACTCTGCTGTTTTTCCTGAACCTTCACTGGGAAGCTCACAGCGTGTTTATAAAGTCTGAGGAGCTTCAGAAGACCTTCAGCAGGAGTAAGTTCTCCATCAGTGCTGGAACTCAGGCTGATCTGATCTTCAGAGACTGTCTGATCTCCTCTGAAGTTCGGTCTCCACTAACAGAATCAGCACAAACTCCACAAACATCTCAGAACCTGATGGAGACGCGCCAGAGCAACACCTCCTCACCTTCTCAGCAGAAGGAGGAGCTTCCCTGACCTCTTCACCGCCCTGTATACGGGACAGCGCCTGTGAAGCTGTACGTCTGATTCTCCCACTGAAACTAATAACCATCAACACCACACACACCGCAGAGTGAAGGGGCGGGGCTTACGCTGTGGACACACCTACATGTAAATGACTAGTCTTTTCAACCAGTCACATTATCGCTTACAGTAACAGTAACCCTTAACAATTACAGTAACACTTAACGATTACAGTAACAGTAACACTTAACGATTACAGTAACCCTTAACAATTACAGTAACACTTAACGATTACAGTAAAGTAACACTTAACGATTACAGTAAAGTAACACTTAACGATTACAGTAACAGTAACCCTTAACAATTACAGTAACCCTTAACAATTACAGTAACACTTAACGATTACAGTAAAGTAACACTTAACGATTACAGTAAAGTAACACTTAACGATTACAGTAACAGTAACCCTTAACAATTACAGTAACACTTAACGATTACAGTAAAGTAACACTTAACGATTACAGTAACAGTAACACTTAACGATTACAGTAACCCTTAACGATTACAGTAACAGTAACCCTTAACGATTACAGTAACAGTAACCCTTAACGATTACAGTAACCCTTAACGATTACAGTAACCCTTAACGATTACAGTAACACTTAACGATTACAGTAACAGTAACCCTTAACAATTACAGTAACCCTTAACAATTACAGTAACCCTTAACGATTACAGTAACCCTTAACGATTACAGTAACAGTAACCCTTAACGATTACAGTAATACTTAACGATTACAGTAATACTTAACGATTACAGTAACAGTAACACTTAACGATTACAGTAACCCTTAACGATTACAGTAACAGTAACCCTTAACGATTACAGTAACAGTAACACTTAACGATTACAATAACAGTAACACTTAACGATTACAGTAACAGTAACACTTAACGATTACAGTAACCCTTAACGATTACAGTAACCCTTAACGATTACAGTAACAGTAACACTTAACGATTACAGTAACACTTAACGATTACAGTAACAGTAACCCTTAACGATTACAGTAACCCTTAACGATTACAGTAACAGTAACACTTAACGATTACAGTAACCCTTAACGATTACAGTAACCCTTAACGATTACAGTAACAGTAACCCTTAACGATTACAGTAACAGTAACACTCAACGATTACAATAACAGTAACACTTAACGATTACAGTAACAGTAACACTTAACGATTACAGTAACCCTTAACGATTACAGTAACCCTTAACGATTACAGTAACAGTAACACTTGACGATTACAGGAACAGTAACCCTTAACGATTACAGTAACCCTTAATGATTACAGTAACAGTAACACTTAACGACTACAGTAACCCTTAACGATTACAGTAACCCTTAACGATTACAGTAACAGTAACCCTTAACGATTACAGTAACAGTAACACTTAACGATTACAGTAAGAGTAACACTTAACGATTACAGTAACCCTTAACGATTACAGTAACAGTAACCCTTAACGATTACAGTAACCCTTAACGATTACAGTAACACTTAACGATTACAGTAACAGTAACCCTTAACAATTACAGTAACCCTTAACGATTACAGTAACCCTTAACGATTACAGTAACCCTTAACGATTACAGTAACAGTAACCCTTAACGATTACAGTAATACTTAACGATTACAGTAACAGTAACACTTAACGATTACAGTAACCCTTAACGATTACAGTAACAGTAACCCTTAACGATTACAGTAACAGTAACACTTAACGATTACAATAACAGTAACACTTAACGATTACAGTAACCCTTAACGATTACAGTAACAGTAACACTTAACGATTACAGTAACAGTAACCCTTAACGATTACAGTAACCCTTAACGATTACAGTAACACTTAACGATTACAGTAACAGTAACCCTTAACGATTACAGTAACCCTTAACGATTACAGTAACACTTAACGATTACAGTAACAGTAACCCTTAACAATTACAGTAACCCTTAACGATTACAGTAACCCTTAACGATTACAGTAACAGTAACACTTAACGATTACAGTAACCCTTAACGATTACAGTAACCCTTAACGATTACAGTAACAGTAACCCTTAACGATTACAGTAACAGTAACACTCAACGATTACAATAACAGTAACACTTAACGATTACAGTAACAGTAACACTTAACGATTACAGTAACCCTTAACGATTACAGTAACCCTTAACGATTACAGTAACAGTAACCCTTAACAATTACAGTAACACTTAACGATTACAGTAACAGTAACACTTAACGATTACAGTAACCCTTAACAATTACAGTAACACTTAACGATTACAGTAAAGTAACACTTAACGATTACAGTAACAGTAACCCTTAACAATTACAGTAACACTTAACGATTACAGTAAAGCAACACTTAACGATTACAGTAACAGTAACACTTAACGATTACAGTAACCCTTAACGATTACAGTAACAGTAACCCTTAACGATTACAGTAACCCTTAACGATTACAGTAACACTTAACGATTACAGTAACAGTAACCCTTAACAATTACAGTAACCCTTAACGATTACAGTAACCCTTAACGATTACAGTAACCCTTAACGATTACAGTAACAGTAACCCTTAACGATTACAGTAAAACTTAACGATTACAGTAACAGTAACACTTAACGATTACAGTAACCCTTAACGATTACAGTAACAGTAACACTTAACGATTACAATAACAGTAACACTTAACGATTACAGTAACAGTAACACTTAACGATTACAGTAACCCTTAACGATTACAGTAACCCTTAACGATTACAGTAACAGTAACACTTACCGATTACAGTAACACTTAACGATTACAGTAACAGTAACACTTAACGATTACAGTAACACTTAACGATTACAGTAACAGTAACCCTTAACAATTACAGTAACCCTTAACGATTACAGTAACCCGATTACAGTAACAGTAACACTTAACGATTACAGTAACAGTAATCCTTAACGATTACAGTAACCCTTAATGATTACAGTAACAGTAACACTTAACGATTACAGTAACCCTTAACGATTACAGTAACAGTAACCCTTAACGATTACAGTAACAGTAACACTTAACGATTACAGTAACAGTAACACTTAACAATTACAGTAACTCTTAACGATTACAGTAACAGTAACCCTTAACGATTACAGTAACCCTTAACGATTACAGTAACCCTTAACGATTACAGTAACACTTAACGATTACAGTAACAGTAACCCTTAACAATTACAGTAACCCTTAACGATTACAGTAACAGTAATACTTAACGATTACAGTAACCCTTAACGATTACAGTAACCCTTAACGATTACAGTAACAGTAACCCTTAACGATTACAGTAACAGTAACACTCAACGATTACAATAACAGTAACACTTAACGATTACAGTAACAGTAACCCTTAACGATTACAGTAACCCTTAACGATTACAGTAACAGTAACACTTAACGATTACAGTAACACTTAACGATTACAGTAACAGTAACACTTAACGATTACAGTAACACTTAACGATTACAGTAACAGTAACCCTTAACAATTACAGTAACACTTAACGATTACAGTAACCCTTAACGATTACAGTAACAGTAACCCCTAACGATTACAGTAACCCTTATTGATTACAGTAACCCTTAACGATTACAGTAACAGTAACACTTAACGATTACAGTAAGAGTAACCCTTAACGATTACAGTAACCCTTAACGATTACAGTAACCCTTAACGATTACAGTAACAGTAACACTTAACGATTATAGTAACAGTAACCCTTAACGATTACAGTAACCCTTAACGATTACAGTAACAGTAACACTTAACGACTACAGTAACCCTTAACGATTACAGTAACCCTTAACGATTACAGTAACAGTAACCCTTAACGATTACAGTAACAGTAACACTTAACGATTACAGTAAGAGTAACACTTAACAATTACAGTAACCCTTAACGATTACAGTAACAGTAACACTTAACGATTACAGTAACAGTAACACTTAACGATTACAGTAACCCTTAACGATTACAGTAACACTTAACGATTACAGTAACCCATAACGATTACAGTAGCCCTTAACGATTACAGTAACACTTAACGATTACCATAACAGAAAGTTACTAAGTAAACTGTAACGTTTAACATTAGACTAATGTTAAACTATTAGCTGTAATGTTTAACGATTAGGTTAATATTAATTTATTAGCGGTAGCGTTTGATGATGTTGTGTCAAATTAGTGTTAAACATTTTGTTAAATTTATGTATCACTAAATTATTCCCTACCTTTTCTCACTAATCTTTAAAAACTCTGTCCGATTATTTAATTTGCATAAACAATCACAGCACTTCACGGAAACGATCACATGATGTTAACTTCTACGCTACTTTATGCTAACGCACTATTAAAACTGTGTCCGGTGGTTTTTACGTCACGCTAACGTCTGCTAGCGCTGATTCACGGAAACCTCACATTAGCCTTGACAGCCTGCTAACTGAGTTAGTGCTAACGTACCGAATCCCTCGGGATCCTCCTCCCACATGACCAGCTCCTCCTCCGTCAGCAGGAAGTACTTAGAGACGAGTCTCCTGGCGATCTCCGTCAGTGTGGGGTGAGTGAAGAACGCTGTCTTGATCTTGTGAGCTTCCAGAACTTCAGGTTTACTGTCTGCAAGAAATACATCACACAGTCACTGTACAGTGTACGTCACTGCAGCCTAAACCTCAGACTAACACCACACAGTCACTGTACAGTGTACATCACTGCAGCCTAAACCTCAGACTAACATCACACAGTCACTGTACAGTGTACATCACTGCAGCCTAAACCTCAGATTAACATCACAGTCACTGTACAGTGTACATCACTGCAGCCTAAACCTCAGATCAACATCAAACAGTCACTGTACAGTGTACATCACTGCAGCCTAAACCTCAGACTAACATCACACAGTCACTGTACAGTGTACATCATTGCAGCCTAAACCTCAGATCAACATCAGTCACTGTACAGTGTACATCACTGCAGCCTAAACCTCAGACTAACACCACACAGTCACTGTACAGTGTACATCACTGCAGCCTAAACCTCAGACTAACATCACACAGTCACTGTACAGTGTACATCACTGCAGCCTAAACCTCAGACTAACATCACACAGTCACTGTACAGTGTACATCACTGCAGCCTATATCTCAGACTAACATCACACAGTCACTGTACAGTGTACGTCACTGCAGCCTAAACCTCAGACTAACATCACACACAGTCACTTTACAGTGTACGTCACTGCAGCCTAAACCTCAAATTAACATCACATCGTCACTGTAGTGTACGTCACTGCAGCCTAAACCTCAAATTAACATCACATCGTCACTGTAGTGTACGTCACTGCTGCCTAAACCTCAGACGAACATTACACAGTCACTGTACAGTGTACATCACTGCAGCCTAAACCTCACAGTATCACACAGTCACTGTACAGTGTACATCACTGCAGCCTAAACCTCAGACTAACATCACACACAGTCACTGTACAGTGTACATCACTGCAGCCTACACCTCAGACTAACATCACACAGTCACTGTACAGTGTACATCACTGCAGCCTAAATCTCAGACTAACATCACACAGTCACTGTACAGTGTACGTCACTGCAGCCTAAACCTCAGACTAACATCACACACAGTCACTTTACAGTGTACGTCACTGCAGCCTAAATCTCAGACTAACATCACACACAGTCACTTTACAGTGTACGTCACTGCAGCCTAAACCTCAAATTAACATCACACACTGTCACTTTACAGTGTACGTCACTGCAGCCTAAACCTCAAATTAACATCACACATCGTCACTGTAGTGTACGTCACTGCAGCCTAAACCTCAGACTAACATCACACAGTCACTGTACAGTGTACATCACTGCAGCCTAAACCTCAGAGTATCACACAGTCACTGTACAGTGTACATCACTGCAGCCTAAACCTCAGACTAACATCACACACAGTCACTGTAGTGTACATCACTGCAGCCTACACCTCAGACTAACATCACACAGTCACTGTACAGTGTACATCACTGCAGCCTAAACCTCAGACTAACATCACACACAGTCACTGTACAGTGTACATCACTGCAGCCTAAATCTCAGACTAACATCACACAGTCACTGTACAGTGTACATCACTGCAGCCTAAACCTCAAATTAACATCACACACTGTAGTGTACGTCACTGCAGCCTAAACCTCAGACTAACATCACACACAGTCACTGTACAGTGTACATCACTGTAGCCTAAACCTCAGACTAACATCACACACAGTCACTGTACAGTGTACATCACTGTAGCCTAAACCTCAGACTAACATCACACACAGTCACTGTACAGTGTACATCACTGCATCCTAAACCTCAGATTAACTCTAGACTCTACCCTCGATGTTCTTGTCTGGTCTGTAGGCCTCGTTCTTGACGATGCTCTTGATGAGGTTCATGCACTGCACGATGAATCTCTCGAACAGCAGACCGTCTCCGGCCGGCGTGAAGACGAAGCTGACGGAGAACTCCAGACAGCGCTGGATCAGCGGGACGAACGGGAACGGGTGATACTCCAGGAAGTCCAGCAGCTGGAGCAGCACAGACAAACAAACAGCTGCTTATTTACTTTAGCTCATCTACATACTCCTACAAACAAACAAACAAACAAACTAGAGATCGACCAATCAGCGTTTCTGAGGCCGATAGCGATTCGGATCGGGGGCGGGGCTATACGCCACTGCAGGGCTACACATAGTTATTAGAGCAAGCGCGTCATGAACCCGGACCTCCACCGAATACCAGCATTTATAACCAACTCATAATAAACAGATTAAAAATTAACTAAATTACCAGAAAATAAACAATTATCCCCAAAACAGCAGTCATTAAACTCAGAATCTTATTTTAAACTAAAACTGCAGTCATTAAACTCAGACTCTGTTATTTTAAACTAAAACTGTAATCATTAAACTCAGACTCTGTTATTTTAAACTAAAACTGCAGTGATTAAACTCAGACTCTTATTTTAAACTAAAACTGCAGTCATTAAACTCAGACTCTGTTATTTTAAACTAAAACAGCAGTCATTAAACTCAGACTCTGTTATTTTAAACTAAAACTGCAGTCATTAAACTCAGACTCTGTTATTTTAAACTAAAACAGCAGTCAATAAACTCAGACTCTGTTATTTTAAACTAAAACTGCAGTCATTAAACTCAGACTCTGTTATTTTAAACTAAAACTGTAATCATTAAACTCAGACTCTTATTTTAAACTAAATCTGTAATAATTAAACTCAGACTCTTATTTTAAACTAAATCTGTAATAATTAAACTCAGACTGTTATTTAAAACTAAATCTGTAATAATTAAACTCAGACTGTTATTTAAAACTAAATCTGTAATAATAAAACTTAGACTGTTATTTAAAACTAAATCTATAATAATTAAACTCAGACTGTTATTTTAAACTAAAACTGTAATCATTAAACTCAGACTCTGTTAATTTAAACTAAAACTGTAATCATTAAACTCAGACTGATATTTTAAACTAAAACTGCAGTCATTAAACTTAGACTCTTATTTTAAACTAAAACTGCAGTCATTAAACTCAGACTCTGTTATTTTAAACTAAAACAGCAGTCATTAAACTCAGACTCTTATTTTAAACTAAATCTGTAATAATTAAACTCAGACTCTGTTATTTTAAACTAAATCTGTAATAATTAAACTCGAGACTGTTATTTTAAACTAAAACTGTAATCATTAAACTCAGACTCTGTTATTTTAAACTAAAACTGCAGTCATTAAACTCAGACTCTTATTTTAAACTAAAACTGTAGTCATTAAACTCAGACTCTGTTATTTTAAACTAAAACAGCAGTCATTAAACTTTGACTCTTATTTTAAACTAAATCTGTAATAATTAAACTCAGACTCTGTTATTTTAAACTAAATCTGTAATCATTAAACTCAGACTCTGTTATTTTAAACTAAATCTGTAATCATTAAACTCAGACTCTTATTTAAAACTAAATCTGTAATAATTAAACACAGACTCTGTTATTTAAAACTAAATCTGTAATAATTACACTCAGACTCTGTTATTTTAAACTAAAACTGTAGTCATTAAACTCAGACTCTGTTATTTTAAACTAAAACTACAGTCATTAAACTCAGACTTATTTTAAACTAAAACTGCAGTCATTAAACTCAGACTCTGTTATTTAAAACTAAATCCGTAATCATTAAACTCAGACTCTGTAATTTTAAACTAAATCCGTAATCATTAAACTCAGACTCTGTAATTTTAAACTAAAACTGTAATCATTAAACTCAGACTCTGTTATTTTAAACTAAACTGCAGTCATTAAACTCAGACTCTTATTTTAAACTAAACTGCAGTCATTAAACTCAGACTCTGTTATTTTAAACTAAACTGCAGTCATTAAACTCAGACTCTTATTTTAAACTAAAACTGCAGTCATTAAACTCAGACTCTGTTATTTTAAACTAAAACTGTAATCATTAAACTCAGACTGTTATTTTAAACTAAACTGCAGTCATTAAACTCAGACTCTGTTATTTTAAACTAAATCTGCAGTCATTAAACTCAGACTGTTATTTTAAACTAAAACTGCAGTCATTAAACTCAGACTCTTATTTTAAACTAAATCTGTAATAATTAAACTCAGACTCTGTTATTTTAAACTGAAACTGCAGTCATTAAACTCAGACTCTGTTTTTTTAAACTAAAACTGCAGTCATTAAACTCAAACTCTGTTATTTTAAACTAAAAATGCAATCATTAAACTCAGACTCTGTTATTTTAAACTAAATCTGTAATCATTAAACTCAGACTCTTATTTTAAACTAAATCTGTAATAATTAAACTCAGACTCTGTTATTTTAAACTAAATCTGTAATCATTAAACTCAGACTCTGTTATTTAAAACTAAACCTGCAGTCATTAAACTCAGACTCTGTTATTTTAAACTAAACCTGCAGTCATTAAACTCAGACTCTGTTGTTTTAAACTAAATATGCAGTCATTAAACTCAGACTCTGTTATTTAAAACAAAAACTGCAGTCATTAAACTCAGACTCTTATTTTAAACTAAATCTGTAATAATTAAACTCAGACTCTGTTATTTTAAACTAAAACTGCAGTCATTAAACTCAGACTCTGTTTTTTTAAACTAAAACTGCAGTCATTAAACTCAAACTCTGTTATTTTAAACTAAAAATGCAATCATTAAACTCAGACTCTGTTATTTAAAACAAAAACTGCAGTCATTAAACTCAGACTCTGTTTTTTAAAACTAAATCTGCAGTCATTAAACTCAGACTCTGTTATTTAAAACTAAAACTGCAGTCATTAAACTCAGACTCTGTTATTTTAAACTAAATCTGTAATCATTAAACTCAGACTCTGTTATTTAAAACTAAATCTGTAATCATTAAACTCAGACTCTGTTATTTTAAACTAAATCTGTAATCATTAAACTCAGACTCTGTTATTTAAAACTAAATCTGTAATCATTAAACTCAGACTCTGTTATTTAAAACTAAATCTGTAATCATTAAACTCACTCTGTTATTTAAAACTAAATCTGTAATAATTAAACTCAGACTCTTATTTTAAACTAAACCTGTAATAATTAAACTCAGACTCTGTTATTTTAAACTAAAACTGTAATCATTAAATTCAGACTGTTATTTTAAACTAAAACTGCAGTCATTAAACTCAGACTCTGTTATTTTAAACTAAAACAGCAGTCATTAAACTCAGACTCTTATTTTAAACTAAATCTGTAATAATTAAACTCAGACTCTGTTATTTTAAACTAAATCTGTAATCATTACACTCAGACTCTTATTTTAAACTAAATCTGTAATAATTAAACTCATACTCTGTTATTTTAAACTACTTCTGTAATCATTACACTCAGACTCTTATTTAAAACTAAATCTGTAATAATTAAACTCAGACTCTGTTATTTAAAACTAAATCTGTAATAATTACACTCAGACTCTGTTATTTTAAACTAAAACTGCAGTCATTAAACTCAGACTCTGTTATTTTAAACTAAAACTACAGTCATAAAACTCAGACTTATTTTAAACTAAAACTGCAGTCATTAAACTCAGACTCTGTTATTTAAAACTAAATCTGTAATCATTAAACTCAGACTCTGTAATTTTAAACTAAAACTGTAATCATTAAACTCAGACTCTGTTATTTTAAACTAAACTGCAGTCATTAAACTCAGACTCTGTTATTTTAAACTAAAACTGCAGTCATTAAACTCAGACTCTGTAATTTTAAACTAAAACTGTAATCATTAAACTCAGACTCTGTTATTTAAAACTAAACCTGCAGTCATTAAACTCAGACTCTGTTATTTTAAACTATACCTGCAGTCATTAAACTCAGACTCTGTTGTTTTAAACTAAATATGCAGTCATTAAACTCAGACTCTGTTATTTAAAACAAAAACTGCAGTCATTAAACTCAGACTCTGTTTTTTAAAACTAAACTTCAGTCATTAAACTCAGACTCTGTTATTTTAAACTAAAACTGTAATGATTAAACTCAGACTCTTATTTTAAACTAAATCTGTAATAATTAAACTCAGACTCTTATTTTAAACTAAATCTGTAATAATTAAACTCAGACTGTTATTTAAAACAAAATCTGTAATAATAAAACTTAGACTGTTATTTAAAACTAAATCTATAATAATTAAACTCAGACTCTGTTATTTTAAACTAAAACTGTAATCATTAAACTCAGACTCTGTTATTTTAAACTAAAACTGTAATCATTAAACTCAGACTGATATTTTAAACTAAAACTGCAGTCATTAAACTTAGACTCTTATTTTAAACTAAAACTGCAGTCATTAAACTCAGACTCTGTTATTTTAAACTAAAACAGCAGTCATTAAACTCAGACTCATATTTTAAACTAAATCTGTAATAATTAAACTCAGACTCTGTTATTTTAAACTAAATCTGTAATAATTAAACTCGAGACTGTTATTTTAAACTAAAACTGTAATCATTAAACTCAGACTCTGTTATTTTAAACTAAAACTGCAGTCATTAAACTCAGACTCTGTTATTTTAAACTAAAACTGTAGTCATTAAACTCAGACTCTGTTATTTTAAACTAAAACAGCAGTCATTAAACTCAGACTCTTATTTTAAACTAAATCTGTAATAATTAAACTCAGACTCTGTTATTTTAAACTAAATCTGTAATCATTACACTCAGACTCTTATTTTAAACTAAATCTGTAATAATTAAACTCATACTCTGTTATTTTAAACTAAATCTGTAATCATTACACTCAGACTCTTATTTAAAACTAAATCTGTAATAATTAAACTCAGACTCTGTTATTTAAAACTAAATCTGTAATAATTACACTCAGACTCTGTTATTTTAAACTAAAACTGTAGTCATTAAACTCAGACTCTGTTATTTTAAACTAAAACTACAGTCATTAAACTCAGACTTATTTTAAACTAAAACTGCAGTCATTAAACTCAGACTCTGTTATTTAAAACTAAATCCGTAATCATTAAACTCAGACTCTGTAATTTTAAACTAAATCCGTAATCATTAAACTCAGACTCTGTAATTTTAAACTAAAACTGTAATCATTAAACTCAGACTCTGTTATTTTAAACTAAACTGCAGTCATTAAACTCAGACTCTTATTTTAAACTAAACTGCAGTCATTAAACTCAGACTCTGTTATTTTAAACTAAACTGCAGTCATTAAACTCAGACTCTTATTTTAAACTAAAACTGCAGTCATTAAACTCAGACTCTGTTATTTTAAACTAAAACTGTAATCATTAAACTCAGACTGTTGTTTTAAACTAAACTGCAATCATTAAACTCAGACTCTGTTATTTTAAACTAAATCTGCAGTCATTAAACTCAGACTGTTATTTTAAACTAAAACTGCAGTCATTAAACTCAGACTTATTTTAAACTAAAACTGCAGTCATTAAACTCAGACTCTGTTATTTAAAACTAAATCCGTAATCATTAAACTCAGACTCTGTAATTTTAAACTAAATCCGTAATCATTAAACTCAGACTCTGTAATTTTAAACTAAAACTGTAATCATTAAACTCAGACTCTGTTATTTTAAACTAAACTGCAGTCATTAAACTCAGACTCTTATTTTAAACTAAACTGCAGTCATTAAACTCAGACTCTGTTATTTTAAACTAAACTGCAGTCATTAAACTCAGACTCTTATTTTAAACTAAAACTGCAGTCATTAAACTCAGACTCTGTTATTTTAAACTAAAACTGTAATCATTAAACTCAGACTCTGTTATTTTAAACTAAACTGCAGTCATTAAACTCAGACTCTGTTATTTTAAACTAAATCTGCAGTCATTAAACTCAGACTGTTATTTTAAACTAAAACTGCAGTCATTAAACTCAGACTCTTATTTTAAACTAAATCTGTAATAATTAAACTCAGACTCTGTTATTTTAAACTAAAACTGCAGTCATTAAACTCAGACTCTGTTTTTTTAAACTAAAACTGCAGTCATTAAACTCAGACTCTGTTTTTTTAAACTAAAACTACAGTCATTAAACTCAGACTCTGTTATTTTAAACTAAATCTGTAATAATTAAACTCAGACTCTGTTATTTTAAACTAAATCTGTAATCATTAAACTCAGACTCTGTTATTTTAAACTAAATCTGTAATCATTAAACTCAGACTGTTATTTAAAACTAAACCTGCAGTCATTAAACTCAGACTCTGTTATTTTAAACTAAACCTGCAGTCATTAAACTCAGACTCTGTTGTTTTAAACTAAATATGCAGTCATTAAACTCAGACTCTGTTATTTAAAACAAAAACTGCAGTCATTAAACTCAGACTCTGTTTTTTAGAACTAAATCTGCAGTCATTAAACTCAGACTCTGTTATTTAAAACTAAAACTGCAGTCATTAAACTCAGACTCTGTTATTTTAAACTAAATCTGTAATCATTAAACTCAGACTCTGTTATTTTAAACTAAAACTGCAATCATTAAACTCAGACTCTGTTATTTTAAACTAAATCTGTAATAATTAAACTCAGACTCTGTTATTTTAAACTAAATCTGTAATCATTAAACTCAGACTCTGTTATTTAAAACTAAACCTGCAGTCATTAAACTCAGACTCCGTTATTTTAAACTAAACCTGCAGTCATTAAACTCAGACTCTGTTGTTTTAAACTAAATATGCAGTCATTAAACTCAGACTCTGTTATTTAAAACAAAAACTGCAGTCATTAAACTCAGACTCTGTTTTTTAAAACTAAATCTGCAGTCATTAAACTCAGACTCTGTTATTTAAAACTAAAACTGCAGTCATTAAACTCAGACTCTGTTATTTTAAACTAAATCTGTAATCATTAAACTCAGACTCTGTTATTTAAAACTAAAACTGTAATCATTAAACTCAGACTCTGTTATTTAAAACTCAATCTGTAATCATTAAACTCAGACTCTGTTATTTTAAACTAAATCTGTAATCATTAAACACAGACTCTGTTATTTAAAACTAAATCTGTAATCATTAAACTCAGACTCTGTTTTTTTAAACTAAAACTGCAGTCATTAAACTCAGACTCTGTTTTTTTAAACTAAAACTGCAGTCATTAAACTCAAACTCTGTTATTTTAAACTAAAAATGCAATCATTAAACTCAGGCTCTGTTATTTTAAACTAAATCTGTAATCATTAAACTCAGACTCTGTTATTTTAAACTAAATCTGTAATAATTAAACTCAGACTCTGTTATTTTAAACTAAATCTGTAATCATTAAACTCAGACTGTTATTTAAAACTAAACCTGCAGTCATTAAACTCAGACTCTGTTATTTTAAACTAAACCTGCAGTCATTAAACTCAGACTCTGTTGTTTTAAACTAAATATGCAGTCATTAAACTCAGACTCTGTTATTTAAAACAAAAACTGCAGTCATTAAACTCAGACTCTGTTTTTTAAAACTAAATCTGCAGTCATTAAACTCAGACTCTGTTATTTAAAACTAAAACTGCAGTCATTAAACTCAGACTCTGTTATTTTAAACTAAATCTGTAATCATTAAACTCAGACTCTGTTATTTTAAACTAAAACTGCAATCATTAAACTCAGACTCTGTTATTTTAAACTAAATCTGTAATAATTAAACTCAGACTCTGTTATTTTAAACTAAATCTGTAATTATTAAACTCAGACTCTGTTATTTAAAACTAAACCTGCAGTCATTAAACTCAGACTCTGTTATTTTAAACTAAACCTGCAGTCATTAAACTCAGACTCTGTTGTTTTAAACTAAATATGCAGTCATTAAACTCAGACTCTGTTATTTAAAACAAAAACTGCAGTCATTAAACTCAGACTCTGTTTTTTAAAACTAAATCTGCAGTCATTAAACTCAGACTCTGTTATTTAAAACTAAAACTGCAGTCATTAAACTCAGACTCTGTTATTTTAAACTAAATCTGTAATCATTAAACTCAGACTCTGTTATTTAAAACTAAAACTGTAATCATTAAACTCAGACTCTGTTATTTAAAACTCAATCTGTAATCATTAAACTCAGACTCTGTTATTTTAAACTAAATCTGTAATCATTAAACACAGACTCTGTTATTTAAAACTAAATCTGTAATCATTAAACTCAGACTCTGTTTTTTTAAACTAAAACTGCAGTCATTAAACTCAGACTCTGTTTTTTTAAACTAAAACTGCAGTCATTAAACTCAAACTCTGTTATTTTAAACTAAAAATGCAATCATTAAACTCAGGCTCTGTTATTTTAAACTAAATCTGTAATCATTAAACTCAGACTCTGTTATTTTAAACTAAATCTGTAATAATTAAACTCAGACTCTGTTATTTTAAACTAAATCTGTAATCATTAAACTCAGACTGTTATTTAAAACTAAACCTGCAGTCATTAAACTCAGACTCTGTTATTTTAAACTAAACCTGCAGTCATTAAACTCAGACTCTGTTGTTTTAAACTAAATATGCAGTCATTAAACTCAGACTCTGTTATTTAAAACAAAAACTGCAGTCATTAAACTCAGACTCTGTTTTTTAAAACTAAATCTGCAGTCATTAAACTCAGACTCTGTTATTTAAAACTAAAACTGCAGTCATTAAACTCAGACTCTGTTATTTTAAACTAAAACTGCAATCATTAAACTCAGACTCTGTTATTTTAAACTAAATCTGTAATAATTAAACTCAGACTCTGTTATTTTAAACTAAATCTGTAATCATTAAACTCAGACTCTGTTATTTAAAACTAAACCTGCAGTCATTAAACTCAGACTCTGTTATTTTAAACTAAACCTGCAGTCATTAAACTCAGACTCTGTTGTTTTAAACTAAATATGCAGTCATTAAACTCAGACTCTGTTATTTAAAACAAAAACTGCAGTCATTAAACTCAGACTCTGTTTTTTAAAACTAAATCTGCAGTCATTAAACTCAGACTCTGTTATTTAAAACTAAAACTGCAGTCATTAAACTCAGACTCTGTTATTTTAAACTAAATCTGTAATCATTAAACTCAGACTGTTATTTAAAACTAAAACTGTAATCATTAAACTCAGACTCTGTTATTTAAAACTCAATCTGTAATCATTAAACTAATCATTAAACACAGACTCTAATCATTAAACACAGACTCTGTTATTTAAAACTAAATCTGTAATCATTAAACTCAGACTCTGTTTTTTTAAACTAAAACTGCAGTCATTAAACTCAGACTCTGTTTTTTTAAACTAAAACTGCAGTCATTAAACTCAAACTCTGTTATTTTAAACTAAAAATGCAATCATTAAACTCAGGCTCTGTTATTTTAAACTAAATCTGTAATCATTAAACTCAGACTCTGTTATTTAAAACTAAATCTGTAATCATTAAACTCAGACTCTGTAATTTTAAACTAAAACTGTAATCATTAAACTCAGACTCTGTTATTTTAAACTAAACTGCAGTCATTAAACTCAGACTCTGTTATTTTAAACTAAAACTGTAATCATTAAACTCAGACTCTGTAATTTTAAACTAAAACTGTAATCATTAAACTCAGACTCTGTTATTTTAAACTAAACTGCAGTCATTAAACTCAGACTCTGTTATTTTAAACTAAAACTGCAGTCATTAAACTCAGACTCTGTTATTTTAAACTAAATCTGCAGTCATTAAACTCAGACTCTGTTATTTAAAACTAAAACTGCAGTCATTAAACTCAGACTCTGTTATTTTAAACTAAATCTGTAATTATTAAACTCAGACTCTGTTATTTTAAACTAAATCTGTAATAATTAAACTCAGACTCTGTTATTTTAAACTAAATCTGTAATCATTAAACTCAGACTGTTATTTAAAACTAAACCTGCAGTCATTAAACTCAGACTCTGTTATTTTAAACTAAACCTGCAGTCATTAAACTCAGACTCTGTTGTTTTAAACTAAATATGCAGTCATTAAACTCAGACTCTGTTATTTAAAACAAAAACTGCAGTCATTAAACTCAGACTCTGTTTTTTAAAACTAAATCTGCAGTCATTAAACTCAGACTCTGTTATTTAAAACTAAAACTGCAGTCATTAAACTCAGACTCTGTTATTTTAAACTAAAACTGCAATCATTAAACTCAGACTCTGTTATTTTAAACTAAATCTGTAATAATTAAACTCAGACTCTGTTATTTTAAACTAAATCTGTAATCATTAAACTCAGACTCTGTTATTTAAAACTAAACCTGCAGTCATTAAACTCAGACTCTGTTATTTTAAACTAAACCTGCAGTCATTAAACTCAGACTCTGTTGTTTTAAACTAAATATGCAGTCATTAAACTCAGACTCTGTTATTTAAAACAAAAACTGCAGTCATTAAACTCAGACTCTGTTTTTTAAAACTAAATCTGCAGTCATTAAACTCAGACTCTGTTATTTAAAACTAAAACTGCAGTCATTAAACTCAGACTCTGTTATTTTAAACTAAATCTGTAATCATTAAACTCAGACTGTTATTTAAAACTAAAACTGTAATCATTAAACTCAGACTCTGTTATTTAAAACTCAATCTGTAATCATTAAACTAATCATTAAACACAGACTCTAATCATTAAACACAGACTCTGTTATTTAAAACTAAATCTGTAATCATTAAACTCAGACTCTGTTTTTTTAAACTAAAACTGCAGTCATTAAACTCAGACTCTGTTTTTTTAAACTAAAACTGCAGTCATTAAACTCAAACTCTGTTATTTTAAACTAAAAATGCAATCATTAAACTCAGGCTCTGTTATTTTAAACTAAATCTGTAATCATTAAACTCAGACTCTGTTATTTAAAACTAAATCTGTAATCATTAAACTCAGACTCTGTAATTTTAAACTAAAACTGTAATCATTAAACTCAGACTCTGTTATTTTAAACTAAACTGCAGTCATTAAACTCAGACTCTGTTATTTTAAACTAAAACTGTAATCATTAAACTCAGACTCTGTAATTTTAAACTAAAACTGTAATCATTAAACTCAGACTCTGTTATTTTAAACTAAACTGCAGTCATTAAACTCAGACTCTGTTATTTTTAACTAAAACTGCAGTCATTAAACTCAGACTCTGTTATTTTAAACTAAATCTGCAGTCATTAAACTCAGACTCTGTTATTTAAAACTAAAACTGCAGTCATTAAACTCAGACTCTGTTATTTTAAACTAAATCTGTAATTATTAAACTCAGACTCTGTTATTTTAAACTAAATCTGTAATCATTAAACTCAGACTCTGTTATTTAAAACTAAACCTGCAGTCATTAAACTCAGACTCTGTTATTTTAAACTAAACCTGCAGTCATTAAACTCAGACTCTGTTGTTTTAAACTAAATATGCAGTCATTAAACTCAGACTCTGTTATTTAAAACAAAAACTGCAGTCATTAAACTCAGACTCTGTTTTTTAAAACTAAATCTGCAGTCATTAAACTCAGACTCTGTTATTTAAAACTAAAACTGCAGTCATTAAACTCAGACTCTGTTATTTTAAACTAAATCTGTAATCATTAAACTCAGACTCTGTTATTTAAAACTAAAACTGTAATCATTAAACTCAGACTCTGTTATTTAAAACTCAATCTGTAATCATTAAACTCAGACTCTGTTATTTTAAACTAAATCTGTAATCATTAAACACAGACTCTGTTATTTAAAACTAAATCTGTAATCATTAAACTCAGACTCTGTTTTTTTAAACTAAAACTGCAGTCATTAAACTCAGACTCTGTTTTTTAAAACTAAATCTGCAGTCATTAAACTCAGACTCTGTTATTTAAAACTAAAACTGCAGTCATTAAACTCAGACTCTGTTATTTTAAACTAAATCTGTAATCATTAAACTCAGACTGTTATTTAAAACTAAAACTGTAATCATTAAACTCAGACTCTGTTATTTAAAACTCAATCTGTAATCATTAAACTCAGACTCTGTTATTTTAAACTAAATCTGTAATCATTAAACACAGACTCTGTTATTTAAAACTAAATCTGTAATCATTAAACTCAGACTCTGTTATTTAAAACTAAATCTGTAATCATTAAACTCACTCTGTTATTTAAAACTAAATCTGTAATAATTAAACTCAGACTCTTATTTTAAACTAAACCTGTAATAATTAAACTCAGACTGTTATTTTAAACTAAAACTGCAGTCATTAAACTCAGACTCTGTTATTTTAAACTAAAACAGCAGTCATTAAACTCAGACTCTTATTTTAAACTAAATCTGTAATAATTAAACTCAGACTCTGTTATTTTAAACTAAATCTGTAATAATTAAACTCAGACTCTTATTTAAAACTAAATCTGTAATAATTAAACTCAGACTCTGTTATTTAAAACTAAATCTGTAATAATTACCCTCAGACTCTGTTATTTTAAACTAAAACTGTAGTCATTAAACTCAGACTCTGTTATTTTAAACTAAAACTACAGTCATTAAACTCAGACTTATTTTAAACTAAAACTGCAGTCATTAAACTCAGACTCTGTTATTTAAAACTAAATCTGTAATCATTAAACTCAGACTCTGTAATTTTAAACTAAAACTGTAATCATTAAACTCAGACTCTGTTATTTTAAACTAAACTGCAGTCATTAAACTCAGACTCTGTTATTTTAAACTAAAACTGTAATCATTAAACTCAGACTCTGTAATTTTAAACTAAAACTGTAATCATTAAACTCAGACTCTGTTATTTTAAACTAAACTGCAGTCATTAAACTCAGACTCTGTTATTTTAAACTAAAACTGCAGTCATTAAACTCAGACTCTGTTATTTTAAACTAAAACTGTAATCATTAAACTCAGACTCTGTTATTTTAAACTAAACTGCAGTCATTAAACTCAGACTCTGTTATTTTAAACTAAAACTGCAGTCATTAAACTCAGACTGTTATTTTAAACTAAAACTGCAGTCATTAAACTCAGACTCTGTTATTTTAAACTAAATCTGTAATAATTAAACTCAGACTCTGTTATTTTAAACTAAAACTGCAGTCATTAAACTCAGACTCTGTTTTTTTAAACTAAAACTGCAGTCATTAAACTCAGACTCTGTTTTTTTAAACTAAATCTGCAGTCATTAAACTCAGACTCTGTTATTTAAAACTAAAACTGCAGTCATTAAACTCAGACTCTGTTATTTTAAACTAAATCTGTAATCATTAAACTCAGACTCTGTTATTTAAAACTAAACCTGCAATCATTAAACTCAGACTCTGTTATTTAAAACTAAACCTGCAGTCATTAAACTCAGACTCTGTTATTTTAAACTAAATCTGTAATCATTAAACTCAGACTCTGTTATTTTAAACTAAATCTGTAATAATTAAACTCAGACTCTGTTATTTTAAACTAAATCTGTAATCATTAAACTCAGACTCTGTTATTTAAAACTAAACCTGCAGTCATTAAACTCAGACTCTGTTATTTTAAACTAAACCTGCAGTCATTAAACTCAGACTCTGTTGTTTTAAACTAAATATGCAGTCATTAAACTCAGACTCTGTTATTTAAAACAAAAACTGCAGTCATTAAACTCAGACTCTGTTTTTTAAAACTAAATCTGCAGTCATTAAACTCAGACTCTGTTATTTAAAACTAAAACTGCAGTCATTAAACTCAGACTCTGTTATTTTAAACTAAATCTGTAATCATTAAACTCAGACTCTGTTATTTAAAACTAAAACTGTAATCATTAAACTCAGACTCTGTTATTTAAAACTAAATCTGTAATCATTAAACTCAGACTCTGTTATTTTAAACTAAATCTGTAATCATTAAACTCAGACTCTGTTATTTAAAACTAAACCTGCAGTCATTAAACTCAGACTCTGTTATTTTAAACTAAACCTGCAGTCATTAAACTCAGACTCTGTTGTTTTAAACTAAATATGCAGTCATTAAACTCAGACTCTGTTATTTAAAACAAAAACTGCAGTCATTAAACTCAGACTCTGTTTTTTAAAACTAAATCTGCAGTCATTAAACTCAGACTCTGTTATTTAAAACTAAAACTGCAGTCATTAAACTCAGACTCTGTTATTTTAAACTAAATCTGTAATCATTAAACTCAGACTCTGTTATTTAAAACTAAAACTGTAATCATTAAACTCAGACTCTGTTATTTAAAACTCAATCTGTAATCATTAAACTCAGACTCTGTTATTTTAAACTAAATCTGTAATCATTAAACACAGACTCTGTTATTTAAAACTAAATCTGTAATCATTAAACTCAGACTCTGTTATTTAAAACTAAATCTGTAATCATTAAACTCACTCTGTTATTTAAAACTAAATCTGTAATAATTAAACTCAGACTCTTATTTTAAACTAAACCTGTAATAATTAAACTCAGACTGTTATTTTAAACTAAAACTGCAGTCATTAAACTCAGACTCTGTTATTTTAAACTAAAACAGCAGTCATTAAACTCAGACTCTTATTTTAAACTAAATCTGTAATAATTAAACTCAGACTCTGTTATTTTAAACTACATCTGTAATCATTACACTCAGACTCTTATTTAAAACTAAATCTGTAATAATTAAACTCAGACTCTGTTATTTAAAACTAAATCTGTAATAATTACACTCAGACTCTGTTATTTTAAACTAAAACTGTAGTCATTAAACTCAGACTCTGTTATTTTAAACTAAAACTACAGTCATTAAACTCAGACTTATTTTAAACTAAAACTGCAGTCATTAAACTCAGACTCTGTTATTTAAAACTAAATCTGTAATAATTACACTCAGACTCTGTTATTTTAAACTAAATCTGTAATAATTAAACTCAGACTCTGTTATTTTAAACTAAAACTGCAGTCATTAAACTCAGACTCTGTTTTTTTAAACTAAAACTGCAGTCATTAAACTCAGACTCTGTTTTTTTAAACTAAATCTGCAGTCATTAAACTCAGACTCTGTTATTTAAAACTAAAACTGCAGTCATTAAACTCAGACTCTGTTATTTTAAACTAAATCTGTAATCATTAAACTCAGACTCTGTTATTTAAAACTAAATCTGTAATCATTAAACTCAGACTCTGTTATTTAAAACTAAACCTGCAGTCATTAAACTCAGACTCTGTTATTTTAAACTAAATCTGTAATCATTAAACTCAGACTCTGTTATTTTAAACTAAATCTGTAATAATTAAACTCAGACTCTGTTATTTTAAACTAAATCTGTAATCATTAAACTCAGACTCTGTTATTTAAAACTAAACCTGCAGTCATTAAACTCAGACTCTGTTATTTTAAACTAAACCTGCAGTCATTAAACTCAGACTCTGTTGTTTTAAACTAAATATGCAGTCATTAAACTCAGACTCTGTTATTTAAAACAAAAACTGCAGTCATTAAACTCAGACTCTGTTTTTTAAAACTAAATCTTCAGTCATTAAATTCACTCTGTTATTTAAAACTAAAACTGCAGTCATTAAACTCAGACTCTGTTATTTTAAACTAAATCTGTAATCATTAAACTCAGACTCTGTTATTTAAAACTAAAACTGTAATCATTAAACTCAGACTCTGTTATTTAAAACTAAATCTGTAATCATTAAACTCAGACTCTGTTATTTTAAACTAAATCTGTAATCATTAAACTCAGACTCTGTTATTTAAAACTAAACCTGCAGTCATTAAACTCAGACTCTGTTATTTTAAACTAAACCTGCAGTCATTAAACTCAGACTCTGTTGTTTTAAACTAAATATGCAGTCATTAAACTCAGACTCTGTTATTTAAAACAAAAACTGCAGTCATTAAACTCAGACTCTGTTTTTTAAAACTAAATCTGCAGTCATTAAACTCAGACTCTGTTATTTAAAACTAAAACTGCAGTCATTAAACTCAGACTCTGTTATTTTAAACTAAATCTGTAATCATTAAACTCAGACTCTGTTATTTAAAACTAAAACTGTAATCATTAAACTCAGACTCTGTTATTTAAAACTAAATCTGTAATCATTAAACTCAGACTCTGTTATTTTAAACTAAATCTGTAATCATTAAACTCAGACTCTGTTATTTTAAACTAAATCTGTAATCATTAAACTCAGACTCTGTTATTTAAAACTAAATCTGTAATCATTAAACTCACTCTGTTATTTAAAACTAAATCTGTAATAATTAAACTCAGACTCTTATTTTAAACTAAACCTGTAATAATTAAACTCAGACTCTGTTATTTTAAACTAAAACTGTAATCATTAAACTCAGACTGTTATTTTAAACTAAAACTGCAGTCATTAAACTCAGACTCTGTTATTTTAAACTAAATCTGTAATAATTAAACTCAGACTCTGTTATTTTAAACTAAATCTGTAATAATTAAACTCAGACTGTTATTTTAAACTAAAACTGTAATCATTAAACTCAGACTGTTATTTTAAACTAAAACTGTAATCATTAAACTCAGACTCTGTTATTTTAAACTAAAACTGTAATCATTAAACTCAGACTGTTATTTTAAACTAAAACTGCAGTCATTAAACTCAGACTCTGTTATTTTAAACTAAATATGTAATAATTAAACTCAGACTCTGTTATTTTAAACTAAATCTGTAATAATTAAACTCAGACTGTTATTTTAAACTAAAACTACAGTCATTAAACTCCGACTCTGTTATTTTAAACTAAAACTGCAGTCATTAATTTCAGACTCTGTTATTTTAAACTAAAACTGCAGTCATTAAACTCAGACTCTGTTTGTCTGTCTGATTGTACTGACTACTGACTGTACTGATTGTACTGATTGTACCGACTGTACTGGTTGTACTGACTGTACTGATTGTACTGATTGTACTGACTGTACTGATTGTTCTGACTGTACTGATTGTACTAATTGTTCTGACTGTACTGACTGTACTGATTGTACTGACTGTACTGATTGTACTAATTGTTCTGACTGTACTGATTCTACTGATTGTACTGACTGTACTGATTGTACTAATTGTTCTGACTGTACTGATTGTACTGAACGCTCTGGATGAGTCTGCGTCTCGTACGGTAAACGTGTTGTGAACGTCAGGCTGTTCTGGCGAGGCTGGTTTAGTCCGTCTGTGGGAAATGAATTGGTGTGTGTCTCCACCTAGTGGTTCGTTTGTTTACCACCATCAATCAGCTCTCAGGATTGGTAAAGAAATTTCAGCCAATCACACATTCTGATTAAAAATCAGCCGATACCAATACATAGCCGATCGATCTTTCCAACTCACAAACAAACAAACAAATAAACAAACAAAAAGAGAAACAGAAATCAGACTCACAACTTTAGTGTAGAGAATAACCGTCTTCTCCAGCTTCTCCCTGCACACACTGCCCACCCCCACCTGCCCACCTGCCGTCAACAACAACACAAACAATTAATACACAAACAAAACCAACAATAAATACACAAACAACACAAACAATAAATACACAAACAAAACCAACTATTAATACACAAACAACACAAACAATAAATACACAAACAACACAAACAATAAATACACAAACAACACAAACAATTAATACACAAACAACACAAACAATAAATACACAAACAAAACCAACTATTAATACACAAACAACACAAACAATAAATACACAAACAACACAAACAATTAATACACAAACAACACAAACAATAAATACACAAACAAAACCAACTATTAATACACAAACAAAACAAACAATTAATACACAAACACAAACAATTAATACACAAACAAAACCAACTATTAATACACAGACAAAACAAACAATTAATACACAAATAACACAAACAATTAATACACAAACAAAACCAACTATTAATACACAAACAAAACAAATAATAAATACACAAACAAAACCAACTATTAATACACAAACAAAACAAACAATAAATACACAAACAAAACCAACTATTAATACACAGACAAAACAAACAATAAATACACAAACAAAACCAACTATTAATACACAAACAAAACAAACAATAAATACACAAACAAAACCAACTATTAATACACAAACAAAACAAACAATAAATACACAAACAAAAGCAACTATTCATACACAGACAAAACAAACAATAAATACACAACACAAACAATAAATACACAAACAAAACCAACTATTAATACACAAACAAAACAAACAATAAATACACAAAACAAAACCAACTATTAATACACAGACAAAACAAACAATAAATACACAAACAACACAAACAATAAATACACAAACAAAACCAACTATTAATACACAGACAACACAAACAATAAATACACAAACAACACAAACAATTAATACACAAACAAAACCAACTATTAATACACAAACAAAACAAACAATTAATACACAAACAACACAAACAATTAATACACAAACAAAACCAACTATTAATACACAGACAAAACAAACAATTAATACACAAATAACACAAACAATTAATACACAAACAAAACCAACTATTAATACACAAACAAAACAAACAATAAATACACAAACAAAATCAACTATTAATACACAAACAAAACAAACAATAAATACACAAACAAAACCAACTATTAATACACAAACAAAACAAACAATAAATACACAAACAAAACCAACTATTCATACACAGACAAAACAAACAATAAATACACAAACAAAACCAACTATTAATACACAAACAAAACAAACAATAAATACACAAACAAAACCAACTATTAATACACAGACAAAACAAACAATAAATACACAAACAACACAAGCAATAAATACACAAACAAAACAAACAATAAATACACAAACAAAACCAACTATAAATACACAAACAAAACAAACAATAAATACACAAACAAAACAAACAATAAATACACAAACAACAAAAACAATTAATACACAAACAACACAAACAATTAATACACAAACAAAACCAACTATTAATACACAAACAACACAAACAATAAATACACAAACAACACAAACAATTAATACACAAACAAAACCAACTATTAATACACAAACAAAACAAACAATTAATACACAAACAAAACCAACTATTAATACACAACCAAAACCAACTATTAATACACAAACAAAACAAACAATTAATACACAAACAAAACCAACTATTAATACACAAACAAAACCAACTATTAATACACAAACAACACAAACAATTAATACACAAACAAAACAAACAATAAATACACAAATAACACAAACAATTAATACACAAACAACACAAACAATTAATACACAAACAAAACCAACTATTAATACACAAACAACACAAACAATAAATACACAAACAACACAAACAATTAATACACAAACAAAACAAACAATTAATACACAAACAAAACCAACTATTAAAACACAACCAAAACCAACAATTAATACACAAACAAAACAAACAATTAATACACAAACAAAACCAACTATTAATACACAAACAAAACCAACTATTAATACAGACAAAACAAACAATAAATACACAAACACAAAAAATAAATACACAAACAAAACCAACTATTAATACACAGACAAAACAAACAATACACAAACACAAACAATTAATACACAAACAAAACCAACTATTACTACACAGACAAAACAAACAATTAATACACAAACAATAAATACACAAACAAAACCAACTATTAATGCACAAACAACACAAACAATAAATACACAAACAACACAAACAATAAATACACAAACAACACAAACAATTAATACACAAACAAAACCAACTATTAATACACAAACAACACAAACAATAAATACACAAACAACACAAACAATTAATACACAAACAAAACCAACTATTAATACACAAACAACACAATAAATACACAAACAACACAAACAATTAATACACAAACAAAACCAACTATTAATACACAAACAACACAATAAATACACAAACAAAACCAACTATTAATACACAAACAACACAAACAATTAATGCACAAACAACACGAACAATAAATACAGAAACAAAACAAACAACGAATTCTAAGGCGCTTCTAATTTCGGAGGTTGTCATGGTAATGAAGATTAAAATACTTACAGCATCCCAGAAACTGCTTCAGCCTCTCAAACACCGCCCCGAGAAACACCTGCACACAGACACAGCCACCACACCGCGTTTCTGATAAACTGGCCAGTGAGTGTAAGTAGGTGTGGGTGTTTCTAATAAAGTGGCCAGTAAGTGGAAGTAGGTGAGGGTGTTTCTAATAAAGTGGCCAGTGCGTAAGTAGGTGGGGGTGTTTCTGATAAACTGGCCAGTGAGTGAAAGTTGGTGGGGGTGTTTCTGATGAAGTGGCAAGTGAGTGGAAGTAGGTAGGGTGTTTCTAATAAAGTGGCCAGTGAGTAGTGATGGTTGTGTGTGGCGGAACCTGAGTCAGAGCTTCACTGAATCATTACTGCTGATGTAATAAAACTTATCACCATCCTCACACATTCAGAGACCCCCAGCCCCCCCCCCCCACTGAACCCACTACTGACCTTCACAGCACGTCCTCCTTCAGAACTCTACATCTCACTGTAACTCTCTACATCTCACTGTAACTCTCTACATCTCACTGTAACTCTCTACATCTCTCTGTAACTCTCTACATCTCTCTGTAACTCTCTACATCTCACTGTAACTCTCTACATCTCACTGTAACTCTCTACATCTCTCTGTAACTCTCTACATCTCTCTGTAACTCTCTACATCTCACTGTAACTCTCTATATCTCTCTGTAACTCTCTACATCTCTCTGTAACTCTCTACATCTCTCTGTAACTCTCTACATCTCACTGTAACTCTCTACATCTCACTGTAACTCTCTATATCTCTCTGTAACTCACTATATCTCACTGTAACTCACTATATCTCACTGTAACTCTCTACATCTCACTGTAACTCTCTACATCTCACTGTAACTCTCTACATCTTATTGTAACTCTCTACATTTTCTGTAACTCTCTACATCTCACTGTAACTCTCTACATCTCTCTGTAACTCTCTACATCTCACTGTAACTCTCTACATCTCACTGTAACTCTCTACATCTCACTGTAACTCTCTACATCTTTCTGTAACTCTCTACATCTTACTGTAACTCTCTACATCTCACTGTAACTCTCTACATCTCACTGTAACTCTACATCTCACTGTAACTCTCTACATCTCACTGTAACTCTCTACATCTCTCTGTAACTCTCTACATCTTTCTGTAACTCTCTACATCTTATTGTAACTCTCTACATCTTACTGTAACTCTCTATATCTCACTATAACTCTCTATATCTCAGTGTAACTCTCTATATCTCACTGTAACTCTCTATATCTCACGGTAACTCTCTATATCTCACGATAACTCTATATCTCACTGTAACTCTCTACATCTCACTGTAACTCTCTATATCTCACTGTAACTCTCTATATCTCTCAGTAACTCTCTACATCTCACTGTAACTCTCTACATCTCTCAGTAACTCTCTACATCTCACTGTAACTCTCTACATCTCACTGTAACTCTCTACATCTCACTGTAACTCTCTATATCTCTCTGTAACTCTCTACATCTCTCTGTAACTCTCTACATCTCTCTGTAACTCTCTACATCTCACTGTAACTCTACATCTCTCTGTAACTCACTGCATCTCTCTGTAACTCACTGCATCTCACTGTAACTCACTACATCTCTCTGTAACTCACTGCATCTCTCTGTAACTCTGTATATCTCACTGTAACTCTCTATATCTCACTGTAACTCTCTATATCTCACTGTAACTCTCTACATCTCACTGTAACTCTCTACATCTCTCTGTAACTCTCTACATCTCTCTGTAACTCTCTACATCTCTCAGTAACTCTCTACATCTCTCTGTAACTCTCTACATCTCACTGTAACTCTCTACATCTCTCTGTAACTCTCTACATCTCTCTGTAACTCTCTACATCTCTCTGTAACTCTCTATATCTCACTGTAACTCTCTACATCTCACTGTAACTCTCTACATCTCTCTGTAACTCTCTATATCTCACTGTAACTCTACATCTCAATGTAACTCTCTACATCTCACTGTAACTCTCTACATCTCTCAGTAACTCTCTACATCTCACTGTAACTCTCTACATCTTACTGTAACTCTCTACATCTCTCAGTAACTCACTGCATATCTCTGTAACTCACTGCATCTCTCTGTAACTCACTGCATCTCACTGTAACTCACTGCATCTCTGTAACTCACTGCATCTCTCTGTAACTCTACATCTCACTGTAACTCTCTACATCTCACTGTAACTCTCTACATCTCACTGTAACTCTCTACATCTCTCTGTAACTCACTGCATCTCACTGTAACTCACTGCATCTCACTGTAACTCACTGCATCTCTCTGTAACTCACTGCATCTCTCTGTAACTCACTGCATCTCACTGTAACTCTCTACATCTCTCTGTAACTCACTGCATCTCACTGTAACTCACTGCATCTCTCTACATCTCTCTGTAACTCTCTACATCTCACTGTAACTCTACATCTCTCTGTAACTCACTGCATCTCTCTGTAACTCTCTACATCTCTGTAACTCTCTACATCTCACTGTAACTACATCTCTCTGTAACTCTCTACATCTCACTGTAACTCTCTACATCTCACTGTAACTCTCTACATCTCACTGTAACTCACTGCATCTCTCTGTAACTCACTGCATCTCTCTGTAACTCACTGCATCTCACTGTAACTCTCTACATCTCTCTGTAACTCACTGCATCTCACTGTAACTCACTGCATCTCTCTACATCTCTCTGTAACTCTCTACATCTCACTGTAACTCTACATCTCTCTGTAACTCACTGCATCTCTCTGTAACTCTCTACATCTCTGTAACTCTCTACATCTCACTGTAACTACATCTCTCTGTAACTCTCTACATCTCACTGTAACTCTCTACATCTCACTGTAACTCTCTACATCTCACTGTAACTCACTGCATCTCTCTGTAACTCACTGCATCTCTCTGTAACTCACTGCATCTCTCTGTAACTCTCTACATCTCTCTGTAACTCTCTACATCTCACTGTAACTCTACATCTCACTGTAACTCTCTACATCTCACTGTAACTCTCTACATCTCTCTGTAACTCACTGCATCTCTCTGTAACTCTCTACATCTCACTGTAACTCACTGCATCTCTCTGTAACTCACTGCATCTCTCTGTAACTCTACATTTCAGTGTAACTGAATCACTTATAGTACATACTGAATCACTTATAGTACATACTGAATCACTCTCAGTACATACTGAATCACTTATAGTACATACTGAATCACTTATAGTACATACTGAATCACTCTCAGTACATACTGAATCACTCTCAGTACACACTGAATCACTCTCAGTACACACTGAATCACTCTCAGTACATACTGAATCACTCTCAGTACACACTGAATCACTCTCAGTACACACTGAATCACTCTCAGTACATACTGAATCACTCTCAGTACATACTGAATCACTTATAGTACATACTGAATCACTTATAGTACACACTGAATCACTCTCAGTACATACTGAATCACATAGTACATACTGAATCACTTATAGTACATACTGAATCACTCTCAGTACACACTGAATCACTTATAGTACATACTGAATCACTCTCAGTACATACTGAATCACTTACAATACATACTGAATCACTTATAGTACATAATAAGGTAAGTGGAAGTAGGTGAGGGTGTTTCTAATAAAGTGGCCAGTGCATAAGTAGGTGGGGGTGTTTCTGATAAACTGGCCAGTGAGTGAAAGTTGGTGGGGGTGTTTCTGATGAAGTGGCCAGTGAGTAGTGATGGTTGTGTGTGGCGGAACCTGAGTCAGAGCTTCACTGAATCATTACTGCTGATGTAATAAAACTTATCACCATCCTCACACATTCAGAGACCCCCAGCCCCCCCCCCCACTGAACCCACTACTGACCTTCACAGCACGTCCTCCTTCAGAACTCTACATCTCACTGTAACTCTCTACATCTCACTGTAACTCTCTACATCTCTCTGTAACTCTCTATATCTCTCTGTAACTCTCTACATCTCACTGTAACTCTCTACATCTCTCTGTAACTCTCTACATCTCACTGTAACTCTCTACATCTCACTGTAACTCTCTACATCTCTCTGTAACTCTCTACATCTCTCTGTAACTCTCTACATCTCACTGTAACTCTCTACATCTCACTGTAACTCTCTACATCTCTCTGTAACTCTCTACATCTCTCTGTAACTCTCTACATCTCACTGTAACTCTCTACATCTCTCTGTAACTCTCTACATCTCTCTGTAACTCTCTACATCTCTCTGTAACTCTCTACATCTCACTGTAACTCTCTACATCTCACTGTAACTCTCTACATCTCTCTGTAACTCTCTACATCTCTCTGTAACTCTCTACATCTCTCTGTAACTCTCTACATCTCACTGTAACTCTCTATATCTCACTGTAACTCTCTACATCTCACTGTAACTCTCTACATCTCTCTGTAACTCTCTACATCTCACTGTAACTCTCTACATCTCACTGTAACTCTCTACATCTCTCTGTAACTCTCTACATCTCTCTGTAACTCTACATCTCTCTGTAACTCTCTACATCTCACTGTAACTCTCTACATCTCTCTGTAACTCTCTACATCTCTCTGTAACTCTCTACATCTCACTGTAACTCTCTACATCTCACTGTAACTCTCTACATCTCTCTGTAACTCTCTACATCTCTCTGTAACTCTCTACATCTCTCTGTAACTCTCTACATCTCACTGTAACTCTCTACATCTCTCTGTAACTCTCTACATCTCACTGTAACTCTCTACATCTCTCTGTAACTCTCTACATCTCTCTGTAACTCACTGCATCTCACTGTAACTCTCTACATCTCTCTGTAACTCTCTACATCTCACTGTAACTCACTGCATCTCACTGTAACTCACTG
>CM038710.1:162500-170000 GCA_021613375.1 Megaleporinus macrocephalus
GTATATGTTTGTGTGTTTGTGTATTAGTGTGTATTTGTATATGTGTGTGTGTTTGTGTATTAGTGTGTGTGTTTGTGTATTATTGTGTGTGTCTGTATATGTGTGTGTGTTTGTGTATTAGTGTGTGTATTTGTATATATATGTGTGTGTGTTGTGTATTAGTGTGTATGCATTTGTATATATGCGTGTGTGTTGTGTATTAGTGTGTATGTGTTTGTATATATGTGTGTGTGTTTGTGTATTAGTGTGTATGTATTTGTATATATGTTTGTGTGTTTGTGTATTAGTGTGTATGTGTTTGTATATATGTGTGTGTGTTTGTGTATTAGTGTGAATGTGTTTGCATATATAAGTGTGTTTGTGTATTAGTGTGTATGTGTTTGTATATATGTGTGTGTGTTTGTGTATTAGTGTGCGTGTTTGTATATATATGTGTGTGTGTTTGTGTATTAGTGTGTGTTTGTATATGTTTGTGTGTTTGTATATTAGTGTGTGTATTTGTATATGTGTGTGTTTGTGTATTAGTGTGTATGTGTTTGTATATATATATGTGTGTGTGTTTGTGTATTAGTGTGTGTGTTTGTATATATGTATGTGTGTTAGTGTGTGTGTTTGTATATATGTGTGCGTGTTTGTGTATTATTGTGTGTGTCTGTATGTGTGTGTGTTTGTGTATTAGTGTGTATGTGTTTGTATATGTTTGTGTGTTTGTGTATTAGTGTGTATGTGTATATGTGTGTGTGTTTGTGTATTAGTGTGTATGTGTTTGTATATATATGTGTGTGTGTTTGTGTATTAGTGTGTGTGTTTGTGTATTATTGTGTGTGTCTGTATATGTGTGTGTGTTTGTGTATTAGTGTGTGTATTAGTATATATATATGTGTGTGTTGTGTATTAGTGTGTATGCATTCGTATATATGCGTGTGTGTTTGTGTATTAGTGTGTATGTGTTTGTATATATGTGTGTGTGTATTAGTGTGTATGTGTTTGTATATATGTGTGTGTGTTTGTGTATTAGTGCGAATGTGTTTGCATATATGAGTGTGTTTGTGTATTAGTGTGTATTAGTTTGTATATATGTGTGTGTGTGTGTATTTGGGTGTATGTGTTTATATATGTGTGTGTGTGTGTATTAGGGTGTATGTGTTTATATATGTGTGTGTTTGTGTATTAGTGTGTATGTATTTGTATATATGTGTGTGTGTTTGTATATATGTGTGTGTGTGTTTGTGTATGTGTGTGTGTTTGTATGTTAGTGTGTGTATTTGTATGTGTGTGTGTTTGTGTATTAGTGTGTATGTGTTTGTATATATATGTGTGTCTGTTTGTGTATTAGTGTGTATGCATTTGTATATATGCGTGTGTGTTTGTGTATTAGTGTGTATGTGTTTGTATATATGTGTGTGTGTTTGTGTATTAGTGTGTTTGTATATATGTGTGTGTGTTTGTGTATTAGTGTGAATGTGTTTGCATATATGAGTGTGTTTGTGTATTAGTGTGTATGTGTTTGTATATATGTGTGTGTGTGTGTGTGTATTAGGGTGTATGTGTTTATATATGTGTGTGTGTGTGTATTAGGGTGTATGTGTTTATATATGTGTGTGTGTTGTGTATTAGTGTGTATGTGTTTGTATATATGTGTGTTTGTGTATTAGTGTGTATGTATTTGTATATATGTGTGTGTTTGTGTATTAGTGTGTGTGTTTGTATATGTGTGTGTGTGTTTGTGTATTATTGTGTGTGTTTGTATATGTGTGTGTGTTTGTGTATTACTGTGTGTGTTTGTATATATATGTGTGTGTTTGTGTATTAGTGTGTATGTATTTGTATATATGTGTGTGTGTTTGAGTATTAGTGTGTGTGTTTGTATATATGTGTGTGTTTGTGTATTAGTGTGTGTGTTTGTATATGTGTGTGTGTTTGTGTATTATTGTGTGTGTTTGTATATGTGTGTGTTTGTGTATTATTGTGTGTGTTTGTATATGTGTGTGTGTTTGAGTATTAGTGTGTGTGTTTGTATATATGTGTGTGTTTGTGTATTAGTGTGTGTGTTTGTATATGTGTGTGTGTTTGTGTATTATTGTGTGTGTTTGTATATGTGTGTGTGTTTGTGTATTATTGTGTGTGTTTGTATATGTGTGTGTGTTTGTGTATTAGTGTGTGTGTGTTTGTATATATATGTGTGTGTGTTTGTGTATTAGTGTGTGTGTTTGTATATATGTATGTGTGTTAGTGTGTGTGTTTGTATATATGTGTGCGTGTTTGTGTATTATTGTGTGTGTCTGTATGTGTGTGTGTTTGTGTATTAGTGTGTATGCATTTGTATATATGCGTGTGTGTTTGTGTATTAGTGTGTATGTGTTTGTATATGTTTGTGTGTTTGTGTATTAGTGTGTATGTGTATATGTGTGTGTGTTTGTGTATTAGTGTGTATGTGTTTGTATATATATGTGTGTGTGTTTGTGTATTAGTGTGTGTGTTTGTGTATTATTGTGTGTGTCTGTATATGTGTGTGTGTTTGTGTATTAGTGTGTGTATTTGTATATATATGTGTGTGTGTTGTGTATTAGTGTGTATGCATTCGTATATATGCGTGTGTGTTTGTGTATTAGTGTGTATGTGTTTGTATATATGTGTGTGTGTTTGTGTATTAGTGTGTATGTGTTTGTATATATGTGTGTGTGTTTGTGTATTAGTGTGAATGTGTTTGCATATATGAGTGTGTTTGTGTATTAGTGTGTATTAGTTTGTATATATGTGTGTGTATTAGGGTGTATGTGTTTATATATGTGTGTGTGTGTATTAGGGTGTATGTGTTTATATATGTGTGTGTGTTGTGTATTAGTGTGTATGTGTTTGTATATATGTGTGTGTTTGTGTATTAGTGTGTATGTATTTGTATATATGTGTGTGTGTTTGTATATATGTGTGTGTGTTTGTGTATGTGTGTGTGTTTGTATGTTAGTGTGTGTATTTGTATGTGTGTGTGTTTGTGTATTAGTGTGTATGTGTTTGTATATATATGTGTGTCTGTTTGTGTATTAGTGTGTATGCGTTTGTATATATGCGTGTGTGTTTGTGTATTAGTGTGTATGTGTTTGTATATATGTGTGTGTGTTTGTGTATTAGTGTGAATGTGTTTGCATATATGAGTGTGTTTGTGTATTAGTGTGTATGTGTTTGTATATATGTGTGTGTGTGTATTAGGGTGTATGTGTTTATATATGTGTGTGTGTGTATTAGGGTGTATGTGTTTATATATGTGTGTGTGTTGTGTATTAGTGTGTATGTGTTTGTATATATGTGTGTTTGTGTATTAGTGTGTATGTATTTGTATATATGTGTGTGTGTTTGAGTATTAGTGTGTGTGTTTGTATATATGTGTGTGTTTGTGTATTAGTGTGTGTTTGTATATGTGTGTGTGTTTGTGTATTATTGTGTGTGTTTGTATATGTGTGTGTGTTTGTGTATTATTGTGTGTGTTTGTATATGTGTGTGTGTTTGTGTATTATTGTGTGTGTTTGTATATGTGTGTGTGTTTGTGTATTACTGTGTGTGTTTGTATATATATGTGTGTGTTTGTGTATTAGTGTGTATGTATTTGTATATATGTGTGTGTGTTTGAGTATTAGTGTGTGTGTTTGTATATATGTGTGTGTTTGTGTATTAGTGTGTGTGTTTGTATATGTGTGTGTGTTTGTGTATTATTGTGTGTGTTTGTATATGTGTGTGTGTTTGTGTATTAGTGTGTGTGTTTGTATATATATGTGTGTGTTTGTGTATTAGTGTGTATGTGTTTGTATATATTTATATTGTGAAGATGTGTAGATGCTGTGTAGATGTTGTGTAGGTGTCGTACTCACATCCTGGAACAGGCGGCGGTCGGCGGCGAGGCGTTTGGAAGACAGGGTCTTGGTGACGTGGTAGAAGGTGAGGAGAGCGCGGTGCTGCTGCAGGACGTCCTGGACCTTCACCTTCTCCAGCAGCACCGGGATCAACTCCGGCCACTGCCGGGGACAGTCCAGTCGCGCAACCTTCGCTATCAGCACCGCAATCTGGGTCGCGATCTACACACACACACACACACACACACACACACACACACACACATATATATATATATTTACATATACACACAAACACACACACACCATATAACGGTGTAGAAGGCTAACGAGATCAACAACTTCTTCAACCGTTTCAATCAGTCCACGCCCCCCCCACCCCCCCCCCCCCCCCCCCCCACCCCCCCCCACCCACCCACCCACCCTCTCCCTCACTGCAACCATATCTCCCTCTTCCCTCAACACACCTCCCCCCAGTCAGTGGACCAGTCTTCTCCACCACCACCACCATCCCAACACAAAGTCCTTCATATTTCACTGCAGTTCAGGTCATGGGTCAACTCAGGAAACTTCACCCTAGGAAAGCAGCAGGTCCGGACAAAGTGTGTCCCCGACTACTGAAGACCTGCGCTGCTGAACTGGGTCAACCACTTCAACGCGTCTTCAACCTCAGCTTGCAGCTGGAGAAATTGCCTACCCTCTGGAAGACGTCATGCATAGTTCCAGTACCCAAAAAGAACCGGCCCAGCGAGCTGAATGACTTCCGACCAGTAGCACTCACATCACACCTGATGAAGACCCTGGAGCGGCTCTTCCTCGGTGTCCTCAGACCACAGGTGCAACATGCACAGGACTACCTGCAGTTTGCATACCGGGCAGGTGTTGGTGTAGAAGATGCCATCCTCTACCTGCTACACCAAGTCCACTCACACCTGGATAAGGGGAAAGGCACTGTGAGGATCCTCTTCCTGGACTTCTCAAGTGCTTTCAACACCATTCAGCCCCTCATGCTTCAGAACAAACTGAACAGGATGCAGGTGGACCCCTGCCTGGTCACATGGATTTCCAGCTACCTCACCAACGTCCGTACGTCAGGCTGAAGGACACCACGTCTGACACTGTGATCAGCAGCATTGGGGCACCTCAGGGCACAGTGTTGGCACCTCTCCTCTTCACCCTGTACACCGTCTTCACCCTGTACACCGCGGACTTCTGCTACAACTCTGAGCTGTGTCACATTCAGAGGTTTGCTGATGACACAGCTATTGTGGGGTGTATCAGGGATGATGAGAGGAGGAGTAGTGAGGACTGGTGAGGGACTTTGCTGTTTGGTGCCACAGCAACCACCTGCAGCTCAACACCTCAAAGACCACGGAACTGGTCATTGACTTTGGGAGGTCCAGACCAAGGTCACAACCAGTTCTGATAGAGGGAGCTGAGGTGGAGACTGTGGAGTCCTACAAGTACCTCGGGCTGTGGCTGGACAGCAAGCTAGACTGGACTGCTAACACTGAGCACCTGTACAGGAAAGGACAGAGTGGGCTGTACTTTCTGAGGAGGCTGTACTTTCAGAGGAGGCTGCGGTTCTTTGGCATCTGCAGGAAACTCCTGTGGATGTTCTATCAGTCTGTGGTGGCCAGTGTCCTGTTTTACACCGTGGTGTGCTGGGGAGGCAGAACATCCAAGAAGGACACGTCCAGGCTGGACAAACTGATCAGGCGGGCTGGCTCAGTGATCGGCCTGAAACTGGACTCTCTGGTGACGGTGGCAGAGAAGAAGACAATGGACAAACTTCTGGACATTATGGACGATGCCAGTCATCCTCTGCACACCGTCATCAGCAACCAGAGGAGTCTGTTCAGTGACCGACTGCTCCGACCCAAGTGCAGAACCAGCAGACTCAAAAACTCCTTTGTCCTTCACGCCATCAGACTGTACAACTCCTCTCTGCAGGGGAGGAGGGGTCACAGGAGGACAGAGGATGGGGTGGAGCAGTAGACTCATAGTAACACAACCGGACTAAGTGCAGTAACACTAGTTAACATAAACAAAAGCAATAATAGTGAGCAATACCTCCCCAGTTAGTACAATACCTCCCCAGTTAGTACAATACCTCCCCAGTTAGTACAATACCTCCCCAGTTAGTACAATACCTCCCCAGTTAGTGCAGTACCTCCCCAGTTAGTGCAGTACCTCCCCAGTTAGTGCAATACCTCCCCAGTTAGTACAATACCTCCCCAGTTAGTGCAATACCTCCCCAGTTAGTGCAGTACCTCCCCAGTCAGTGCAATACCTCCCCAGTCAGTGCAATACCTCCCCAGTTAGTACAATACCTCCCCAGTTAGTGCAATACCTCCCCAGTTAGTACAATACCTCCCCAGTTAGTGCAATACCTCCCCAGTTAGTACAATACCTCCCCAGTTAGTACAATACCTCCCCAGTTAGTACAATACCTCCCCAGTTAGTACAATACCTCCCCAGTTAGTACAATACCTCCCCAGTTAGTGCAATACCTCCCCAGTTAGTGCAATACCTCCCCAGTTAGTGCAATACCTCCCCAGTTAGTGCAATACCTCCCAGTTAGTACAATACCTCCCCAGTTAGTGCAATACCTCCCCAGTTAGTACAATACCTCCCCAGTTAGTGCAATACCTCCCCAGTTAGTGCAATACCTCCCCAGTTAGTACAATACCTCCCAGTTAGTACAATACCTCCCCAGTTAGATTTTTCTTTATATATATATATATATATATATATATATATATATATATATATATATATTTATATATATATATATATATGTGTGTGTGTGTGTGTGTGTGTGTTGTATTATTTATATGTGTGTGTGTGTGTGTGTGTGTTGTATTATTTATATATATGTGTGTGTTGTATTATTTATGTAGCGATCCATGCACAAAACCCATACATTGACTTTTCTGATTTGGCGAACAGCATATTTTGTCTGTTCTAAGACTTTGTGTCAACCAGCGATTTCCAGAGACAATAAGTCTCCTCACACAGACACACCCCCCCCTCATCCTGCCTAAAAATCAGATAAGACAGGGCTAAAACTATTTATGACCCCTCTAACTACCCCCACTTCCTGCTGACACCAGTAGCAGGGACCAGACTTTATAAGCCAAATTAACTTTTCATAGAAATGTTCCTCTATTTGTGGCAGTGAAATATGTAAAGTTATGTGTCCACCTTATGTCTACACTGTGTCTTTAATTTCCTTCTCTCTCTCCAAGACCTTCGATTTTCCAAGCAAAATTCTCTGAGTTTAATCCAAGCTAAATTCTTCGATTTACGCCAAATGAACCTGAATGTTTGAATGTTTTCATAACCTCATATACAAGTTTGATTGTGATTATAAGTGGTGTGTTAAAAGTTTTGTAAGTTTATTTAGTAAACTTAAAGATCTACTTAAATCCTTACGTTTACAAACATTTACAGCAGCTCAGATGAACGCAGGACACTTGATTTCAATTGGAGATTTATGCTTATTTTCATTTTAATCTACTCTTTTGTTTTCTTTTCTGTAATTCTGTTTGAATCGGCATTCTCCTCTGGTATGTAAGATTCAAAGTTCAAAAGATGCCTGCTTTGCCCTCAGCCAATCAGGACAGTGTGATGCGCGTGGCTTTGTGACAAA
>CM038710.1:185000-192500 GCA_021613375.1 Megaleporinus macrocephalus
CCATCAACAATAACACCACCATCATCAACAATAACACCACCATCATCAACAACAATAACACCATCATCAACAATAACACCACCACCATCAACAATAACACCAACATCATCAACAATAACAATAACACCACCATCATCAACAATAACAATTACACCACCATCATCATCAACTATAACACCACCATCATCAACAACAATAACACCATCATCAACAATAACACCACCACCATCAACAATAACACCAACATCATCAACAATAACAATAACAACAACATCATCAACAATAACACCACCACCATCAACAATAACACCAACATCATCAACAATAACAATAACACCACCATCAACAATAACAATAACACCATCATCATCAACAATAACAATAACACCACCATCATCAACAATAACACCACCATCATCAACAATAACAATAACACCACCATCATCAACAATAACACCACCATCATCAACAATAACAATAACACCATCATCATCAACAATAATAATACCATCATCATCAACAATAACACCAACATCATCAACAATAACACCACCACCATCAACAACAACACCAACATCATCAACAATAACACCACCATCATCAACAATAACAATAACACCATCATCATCAACAATAACACCACCATCATCAACAATAACACCAACATCATCAACAATAACACCACCATCATCAACAACAACACCAACATCATCAACAATAACAATAACACCATCATCATCAACAATAATAATACCATCATCATCAACAATAACACCACCATCATCAACAATAACACCAACATCATCAACAATAACACCACCACCATCAACAACAACACCAACATCATCAACAATAACAATAACACCACCATCAACAATAATAATACCATCATCATCAACAATAACACCACCATCATCAACAATAACACCACCATCAACAATAACAATAACACCATCATCAACAATAACACCATCATCAACAATAATAATACCATCATCATCAACAATAACAGCACCATCATCAACAATAACACCAACATCATCAACAATAACACCATCATCAACAATAACACCATCATCAACAATAACACCATCATCATCAACAATAACACCACCAACATCAACAATAACACCACCACCAACAATAACAATAACACCACCACCATCAACAACAACACCAACATCATCAACAATAACAATAACACCACCATCAACAATAATAATACCATCATCATCAACAATAACACCACCATCATCAACAATAACACCACCATCAACAATAACAATAACACCATCATCAACAATAACACCATCATCAACAATAATAATACCATCACCATCAACAATAACAATAACAATAACAATAACACCACCATCATCATCAACAATAACACCATGATCAACAATAACACCACCATCATCATCAATTATAACACCACCATCATCAACAATAACACCACCATCATCATCAACTATAACACCACCATCATCAACAACAATAACACCATGATCAACAATAACACCACCACCATCAACAATAACACCAACATCATCAACAATAACAATAAGACCACCATCATCATCAACTATAACACCACCATCATCAACAACTATAACACCACCATCATCAACAATAACAATAACACCACCATCATCAACAATAATAATACCATCATCATCAACAATAACACCAACATCATCAACAATAACACCACCACCATCAACAACAACACCAACATCATCAACAATAACACCACCATCATCAACAATAACAATAACACCATCATCATCAACAATAACACCACCATCATCAACAATAACACCAACATCATCAACAATAACACCACCATCATCAACAACAACACCAACATCATCAACAATAACAATAACACCATCATCATCATCAATTATAACACCACCATCATCAACAATAACACCACCATCATCATCAACTATAACACCACCATCATCAACAACAATAACACCATGATCAACAATAACACCACCACCATCAACAATAACACCAACATCATCAACAATAACAATAAGACCACCATCATCATCAACTATAACACCACCAACATCATCAACAATAACACCACCATCATCAACAACAACACCAACATCATCAACAATAACAATAACACCATCATCATCAACAATAATAATACCATCATCATCAACAATAACAATAACACCACCATCATCAACAATAACACCAACATCATCAACAATAACACCACCACCATCAACAACAACACCAACATCATCAACAATAACAATAACACCACCATCAACAATAATAATACCATCATCATCAACAATAACACCACCATCATCAACAATAACACCACCATCAACAATAACAATAACACCATCATCAACAATAACACCATCATCAACAATAATAATACCATCATCATCAACAATAACAGCACCATCATCAACAATAACACCAACATCATCAACAATAACACCATCATCAACAATAACACCATCATCAACAATAACACCATCATCATCAACAATAACACCACCAACATCAACAATAACACCACCACCAACAATAACAATAACACCACCACCAACAATAACACCACCACCATCAACAATAACACCACCACCATCAACAATAACAATAACACCACCATCAACAATAACACCACCACCATCAAAAACTAACAACAACAACTAACCCTAACCCTAACCACCATCAACAACAATAACACCACCATCATCAACAATAACACCACCATCAACAATAACAATAACAATAACACCACCATCATCATCAACAATAACACCATGATCAACAATAACACCACCATCATCATCAATTATAACACCACCATCATCAACAATAACACCACCATCATCATCAACTATAACACCACCATCATCAACAACAATAACACCATGATCAACAATAACACCACCACCATCAACAATAACACCAACATCATCAACAATAACAATAAGACCACCATCATCATCAACTATAACACCACCATCATCAACAACTATAACACCACCATCATCAACAATAACAATAACACCACCATCATTATCAACAATAACACCACCATCATCAACAACAATAACACCATCATCAACAATAACACCACCACCATCAACAATAACACCAACATCATCAACAATAACAATAACACCACCATCATCAACAATAACACCACCATCATCAACAACAATAACACCATCATCAACAATAACACCACCACCATCAACAATAACACCAACATCATCAACAATAACAATAACACCACCATCATCAACAATAACAATTACACCACCATCATCATCAACTATAACACCACCATCATCAACAACAATAACACCATCATCAACAATAACACCACCACCATCAACAATAACACCAACATCATCAACAATAACAATAACAACAACATCATCAACAATAACACCACCACCATCAACAATAACACCAACATCATCAACAATAACAATAACACCACCATCATCAACAATAACACCACCATCATCAACAATAACACCACCATCATCAACAATAATAATACCATCATCATCAACAATAACACCAACATCATCAACAATAACAATAACACCACCATCATCAACAATAACACCACCATCATCAACAATAACACCACCATCATCAACAATAACAATAACACCATCATCATCAACAATAATAATACCATCATCATCAACAATAACACCACCATCATCAACAATAACACCAACATCATCAACAATAACACCACCACCATCAACAACAACACCAACATCATCAACAATAACACCACCATCATCAACAATAACAATAACACCATCATCAATAACACCACCATCATCAACAATAACACCAACATCATCAACAATAACACCACCACCATCAACAACAACACCAACATCATCAACAATAACAATAACACCACCATCATCAACAATAACAATAACACCACCATCAACAACAATAATACCATCATCATCAACAATAACACCACCATTATCAACAATAACACCATCATCAACAATAACAATAACACCACCATCATCAACAATAACAATAACACCATCATCAACAATAATAATACCATCATCATCAACAATAACAGCACCATCATCAACAATAACACCAACATCATCAACAATAACAATAACACCATCATCAACAATAACACCATCATCATCAACAATAACACCACCATCATCAACAATAACACCACCACCATCAACAACAACACCAACATCATCAACAATAACAATAACACCACCATCAACAATAATAATACCATCATCATCAACAATAACACCACCATCATCAACAATAACACCACCACCAACAATAACAATAACACCACCATCATCAACAATAACACCACCATCAACAATAACAATAACACCATCATCAACAATAACACCATCATCAACAATAATAATACCATCATCATCAACAATAACACCACCACCATCAACAATAACACCACCATCATCAACTATAACAATAACACCATCATCAACAATAACACCATCATCAACAATAATAATACCACCACCATCAACAATAACACCACCACCATCAACAATAACACCACCATCATCAATAATAACACCACCATCATCAACAATAACACCACCATCAACAACTATAACAATAACACCACCATCATCAACTATAACAATAACACCACCATCATCAACAATAACAATAACACCACCATCATCAACTATAACAATAACACCACCATCATCAACTATAACACCACCATCATCAATAATAACACCACCATCATCAACAATAACACCACCATCAACAACTATAACAATAACACCACCATCATCAACTATAACAATAACACCACCATCAACAATAACAATAACACCACCATCAACAACTATAACAATAACACCACCATCATCAACAATAACAATAACATTAAACAGTCCCAAATCACTCCGCTCCACCTTAAACAGCCCCAAATCACTCCGCTCCACCTTCACTCCAAACACTTAAACCGCTGCGCTGTTTAAGGTGGAACTGTTTAAGGTGGAATCGCTGCTCTGTTTAAGGTGGAGCTGTTTAAGGTGGAGCCGCTGCTCTGTTTAAGGTGGAATCGCTGCTCTGTTTAAGGTGGAGCTGTTTAAGGTGGAATCGCTGCTCTGTTTAAGGTGGAGCTGCTGCTCTGTTTAAGGTGGAGCCGCTGCTCTGTTTAAGGTGGAGCTGTTTAAGGTGGAATCGCTGCTCTGTTTAAGGTGGAACTGTTTAAGGTGGAATCGCTGCTCTGTTTAAGGTGGAGCCGCTGCTCTGTTTAAGGTGGAGCTGTTTAAGGTGGAATCGCTGCTCTGTTTAAGGTGGAATCGCTGCTCTGTTTAAGGTGGAGCCGCTGCTCTGTTTAAGGTGGAATCGCTGCTCTGTTTAAGGTGGAGCTGTTTAAGGTGGAGCCGCTGCTCTGTTTAAGGTGGAGCCGCTGCTCTGTTTAAGGTGGAGCCGCTGCTCTGTTTAAGGTGGAGCCGCTGCTCTGTTTAAGGTGGAATCGCTGCTCTGTTTAAGGTGGAGCCGCTGCTCTGTTTAAGGTGGAATCGCTGCTCTGTTTAAGGTGGAGCCGCTGCTCTGTTTAAGGTGGAGCCGCTGCTCTGTTTAAGGTGGAATCGCTGCTCTGTTTAAGGTGGAGCCGCTGCTCTGTTTAAGGTGGAGCCGCTGCTCTGTTTAAGGTGGAGCCGCTGCTCTGTTTAAGGTGGAATCGCTGCTCTGTTTAAGGTGGAGCCGCTGCTCTGTTTAAGGTGGAGCCGCTGCTCTGTTTAAGGTGGAGCCGCTGCTCTGTTTAAGGTGGAGCCGCTGCTCTGTTTAAGGTGGAATCGCTGCTCTGTTTAAGGTGAAGCTGTAAAATCTAAGAAATCAGTTTCACCTTCTCGAGCGCGCCGCGTGTCTCCGCACATACGAGTATTTACATGTGTAACACAGTGCCTACCTGTCCTCGTGCGCTCTCGTCTGATCCTCACGCGCCTCCGAGTCCCCGCGTCGCGCGCCAATGACGTCACAGCCCGACGGCTAACCGAACGTGTCTTCCGGCTGGAAGTAAACAAATACAAACAAACACACGAACTAAATATTAATCTACAGTTTATTATTATTTAATTATTGTCACTAATAAATACTAATTATCAACATTTAGAGAAATACATTAATAAATAATAGAACACCGTAAATAAGGAGAGTGAGTGGAGGAGTGAGTGGAGGAGTGAGTGGAGGAGTGTGTGCTGTGGAAACCAGAGTCGCATAATTACTGAGAGTGACCAGCAGAGGCCACTGCAGTCCAGAGAAAACATTAAACTATAATAATAATAACAACAACAACAACAACAAAAATAATAATAATAATAATAATAATAATAATAATAATAATAATAATAATAATAATAATAATAATAATAATAATAATAATAAATACTGTAGGTCTGTGTACTTACAGTAAGTGACCAGTAGTGGGGCTGCAGTCTATATAAAACCTTAAACAATAATAATAATAATAATAATAATAATAATAATAATAATAATAATAATAATAATAATAATAATAATAATAATAGTAAATACTGCAGGTCTGTGTACTTACAGTAAATGACCAGTAGGTGGGGCTGCAGTCTAGAGTAAATCTCAGTGGCCTAAAACAAATACAGTGAAACAGCAAAACTGACCGTAAATAAATAAATAATATACATAATAATTAAATATATAATATAAAACATATCTAACCAGCTACACTTTGCTGTAGTTAAACTCTGCTGTAGTTACACTCTGCTGTAGTTACTCCTGCTGTAGTTACACTCTGCTGTAGTAACACTCTGCTGTAGTTACTCCTGCTGTAATTATACTCTGCTGTAGTTACACTCTGCTGTAGTTACTCCTGCTGTAATTACACTCTGCTGTAGTTACACTCTGCTGTAGTTACTCCTGCTGTAATTATACTCTGCTGTAGTTACACTCTGCTGTAGTTACTCCTGCTGTAATTATACTCTGCTGTAGTTACACTCTGCTGTAGTAACACTCTGCTGTAGTTACTCCTGCTGTAATTATACTCTGCTGTAGTTACACTCTGCTGTAGTTACTCCTGCTGTAATTACACTCTGCTGTAGTTACACTCTGCTGTAGTTACTCCTGCTGTAATTACACTCTGCTGTAGTTACACTCTGCTTGAGAGAACAAAACACAGCAACCTGTAAACATCACCATCAGAATAATCTGTGTAGATATAGAAAGTATCCAGGAGGTGGCAGTACAGAATAAACCTGATACAGAGTACAAAACACACAGAAACACTACGTCTACTACTACTATTACTATTACTACTACTATTACTACTACTACTACTATTACTATTACTACTATTACTATTACTACTACTACTACTATTACTATTACTACTATTACTATTACTACTACTACTACTATTACTACTACAACTACTATTACTACACCTACTACTATTACTACTACAAC
>CM038710.1:207500-215000 GCA_021613375.1 Megaleporinus macrocephalus
CACATCTACACAAATACACAACACATCTACACAACCACACAACAACACATCTACACAACAACACAACAACACATCTACACAACTACACATCTACACAAATACACAACACATCTACACAACTACACAGCAACACATCTACACAACTACACATCTACACAAATACACAACACATCTACACAACCACACAACAACACATCTACACAACTACACATCTACACAAATACACAACACATCTACACAACCACACAACAACACATCTACACAAATACACAACACATCTACACAACTACACAACAACACATCTACACAACAACACAACAACACATCTAAACAACTACACATCTACACAACTACACAATTACACATCTACACAACCACACAACTACACATCTACACAACTACACATCTACGCATCTACACATCTACACATCTACACAACAACACAACAACAAATCTACGCAACAACACATCTACACAACTACACAATTACACATCTACACAACTACACAATTACACATCTACACAACCACACAACTACACATCTACACAACTACACATCTACACAAATACACAACACATCTACACAACAACACAATTAAACATCTACACAACCACACAACAACACATCTACACAACTACACAACTACACAACTACATATCTACACAAATACACAACACATCTACACAACTACAGAAAGTTTAATCATTTACAGTCTGTCACTGTGGACGCTTCTCTGGACCAGAGTTTAACCAGATCTACACAACCATCAGCTCCGTCCCCTGAACGCTACCACCTACAATATTAAACTCAGTGTGTGTGTGTGTGTGTGTATGTATGTGTGTGCGTGTGTGTTTGTGTGTATGTATGTGTGTGCGTGTGTGTTTGTGTGTATGTGTGTGTTTGTGTGTGTGTGTGTGTGTGTGTGGGTAAGAGAGTAGAATCTGTACCAGTGAGAACTCCCCAGACACACCTCCTTCACACCCCCACCCTCGCCACCCCACCCTGGGGTGAAGGAGTACAGAGTGTGATATGTGTGGGAACGCGTTCCTTCCGAGGTCATGTGACTCAATACGGAGACCGAGTTTCAGGTTTAACCCGAAACTCACAACCAACACTTCAAAACCCTGTCACATGACACACACACACACACAGCGCACACTCATATACACACTGATATAAACTAACACACTACAATGTATACTGTATACACACTGATATATATTAACACACACTACACTGTATAATGTATACACACTGATATATACTAACACACACTACACTGTACACTGTATACACACTGATATATACTAACACACACTACACTGTATACTGTATACACACTGATATATAATAACACACTACACTGTACACTGTATACACACTGATATATACTAACACACACTACACTGTATACTGTACACACACTGATATATACTAACACACTACACTGTACACTTTATACACACTGATATATACTAACACACACTACACTGTATACTGTATACACACTGATATATACTAACACACTACACTGTATACTGTATACACACTGATATATACTAACACACACTACACTGAGTACTCTATTCACACTGATATATTCTAACACACACTACACTGTATACTGTATTCACACTGATATATACTAACACACTACACTGTATACTGTATACACACTGATAAATACTAACACACACTACACTGTATACTTAATACACACTGATATATACTAACACACTACACTGTATACTGTATACACACTGATATATACTAACACACTACACTGTACACTGTATACACACTGATATATACTAACACACACTACACTGTATACTGTATACACACTGATATATACTAACACACACTACACTGTATACTTTATACACACTGATATATACTAACACACTACACTGTACACCGTATACACACTGATATATACTAACACACACGACACTGTACACTGTATACACACTGATATATACTAACACACTACACTGTACACTGTATACACACTGATATATGCTAACACACACGACACTGTACACTGTATACACACTGATATATACGAACACACTACACTGTACACTGTATACACACTGATATATACTAACACACACGACACTGTACACTGTATACACACTGATATATACTAAAACACACTATACTGTATACTTTATACACACTGATATATAATAACACACTACACTGTACACTGTATACACACTGATATATACTAACACACACTACACTGTATACTTTGTACACACTGATATATAATAACACACTACACTGTAAACTGTATACACACTGATATATACTAACACACACTACACTGTATACTGTATACACACTGATATATACTAACACACACGACACTGTACACTGTATACACACTGATATATACTAACACACACTACACTGTATACTGTACACACACTGATAAATACTAACACACACTACACTGTATACTTTGTACACACTGATATATAATAACACACTACACTGTAAACTGTATACACACTGATATATACTAACACACCACACTGTGTACTGTATTCACCCTGATATATACTAACACAGTCCACTGTATACTGTATACACACTGATATATACTAACACACTACACTGTATACTGTATTCACACTGATATATACTAACACAGTCCACTGTATACTTTATACACACTGATATATAATAACACACTACACTGTATACTGTAGTCACACTGATATATCCTAACACACACTACACTCCATACTGTATTCACACTGATATATACTAACACAGTCCACTGTATACACACTGATATATACTAACACACTACACTGTATACTGTATACCCACTGATATATACTAACACAGTCCACTGTATACTGTATACACACTGATATATACTAACACACTACACTGTACACTGTATACACACTGATATATACAAACACACACTACACTGTATACTGTACACACACTGATATATACTAACACACTACACCGTATACTGTATACACACTGATATATACTAACACACACTACACTGTATACTGTATACACACTGATATGTACTAACAGACTACACTGTATACTGTATACACACTGATATATACTAACACACTTTACTGTATACTGTATACACACTGATATATACTAACACACACTACACTGTATACTGTATACACACTGATATATACTAACAGACTACACTGTATACTGTATACACACTGATATATACTAACACACACTACACTGTATACTGTACACACACTGATATATACTAACACACTACACTGTATACTGTATACACACTGATATATACTAACACACACTACACTGTATACTGTACACACACTGATATATACTAACACACTTTACTGTATACTGTACACACACTGATATATACTAACACACTACACGGTATACTTTATACACACTGATATATACTAACACACACTACACTGTATACTGTATACACACTGATATATACTAACACACACTACACTGTATACTGTACACACACTGATATATACTAACACACACTACACTGTAAACTTTATACACACTGATATATACTAACACACTACACTGTATACTTTATACACACTGATATATAATAACACAATACACTGTACACTGTATACACACTGATATTTAATAACACAGTACACTGTACACTGTATACACACTGATATATACTAACACACACTACACTGTATATTGTATACACACTGATATATACTAACACACTACACTGTATACTGTATACACACTGATATATACTAACACACACTACACTGTATACTGTACACACACTGATATATACTAACACACTACACTGTATACTGTATACACACTGATATATACTAACACACACTACACTGTATACTGTACACACACTGATATATACTAACACACTTTACTGTATACTGTACACACACTGATATATACTAACACACTACACGGTATACTTTATACACACTGATATATACTAACACACACTACACTGTATACTGTATACACACTGATATATACTAACACACACTACACTGTATACTGTACACACACTGATATATACTAACACACACTACACTGTAAACTTTATACACACTGATATATACTAACACACTACACTGTATACTTTATACACACTGATATATAATAACACAATACACTGTACACTGTATACACACTGATATTTAATAACACACTACACTGTACACTGTATACACACTGATATATACTAACACACACTACACTGTATATTGTATACACACTGATATATACTAACACACTACACTGTACACTGTATACACACTGATATATACTAACACAGACTACACTGTATACTGTACACACACTGATATATACTAACACACACTATACTGTATACTTTATACACACTGATATATAATAACACACTACACTGTACACTGTATACACACTGATATATACTAACACACACGACACTGTACACTGTATACACACTGATATATACTAACACACACTACACTGTATACTGTATACACACTGATATATACTAACACACACGACACTGTACACTGTATACACACTGATATATACTAACACACACTACACTGTATACTGTATACACACTGATATATACTAACACACACTACACTGTATACTTTGTACACACTGATATATAATAACACACTACACTGTAAACTGTATACACACTGATATATACCAACACACCACACAGTGTACTGTATTCACACTGATATATACTAACACAGTCCACTGTATACTGTATACACACTGATATATACTAACACACTACACTGTATACTGTATACACACTGATATATACTAACACACTACACTGTACACTGTATACACACTGATATATACTAACACAGTCCACTGTATACTGTATACACACTGATATATACTAACACACTACACTGTATACTGTATACACACTGATATATACTAACACAGTCCACTGTATACACACTGATATATACTAACACACTACACTGTATACTGTATACACACTGATATATACTAACACAGTCCACTGTATACTGTATACACACTGATATATACTAACACACTACACTGTACACTGTATACACACTGATATATACTAACACACACTACACTGTATACTGTACACACACTGATATATACTAACACACTACACCGTATACTGTATACACACTGATATATACTAACACACACTACACTGTATACTGTATACACAGTGATATGTACTAACAGACTACACTGTATACTGTATACACACTGATATATACTAACACACTTTACTGTATACTGTATACACACTGATATATACTAACACACACTACACTGTATACTGTATACACACTGATATATACTAACAGACTACACTGTATACTGTATACACACTGATATATACTAACACACACTACACTGTATACTGTACACACACTGATATATACTAACACACTACACTGTATACTGTATACACACTGATATATACTAACACACACTACACTGTATACTGTACACACACTGATATATACTAACACACTTTACTGTATACTGTACACACACTGATATATACTAACACACACTACACTGTATACTGTATACACACTGATATATACTAACACACACTACACTGTATACTTTATACACACTGATATATACTAACACACTACACTGTATACTTTATACACACTGATATATACTAACACACACTACACTGTATACTGTATACACACTGATATATACTAACACACACTACACTGTATACTGTACACACACTGATATATACTAACACACACTACACTGTATACTGTATACACACTGATATGTACTAACAGACTACACTGTATACTGTATACACACTGATATATACTAACACACTTTACTGTATACTGTATACACACTGATATATACTAACACACACTACACTGTATACTGTATACACACTGATATATACTAACAGACTACACTGTATACTGTATACACACTGATATATACTAACACACACTACACTGTATACTGTACACACACTGATATATACTAACACACTACACTGTATACTGTATACACACTGATATATACTAACACACACTACACTGTATACTGTACACACACTGATATATACTAACACACTTTACTGTATACTGTACACACACTGATATATACTAACACACACTACACTGTATACTGTATACACACTGATATATACTAACACACACTACACTGTATACTTTATACACACTGATATATACTAACACACTACACTGTATACTTTATACACACTGATATATACTAACACACACTACACTGTATACTGTATACACACTGATATATACTAACACACACTACACTGTATACTGTACACACACTGATATATACTAACACACACTACACTGTATACTTTATACACACTGATATATACTAACACACTACACTGTATACTGTATACACACTGATATATACTAACACACACTACACTGTATACTGTACACACACTGATATATACTAACACACACTACACTGTATACTTTATACACACTGATATATACTAACACACTACACTGTATACTTTATACACACTGATATATAATAACACAATGCACTGTACACTGTATACACACTGATATTTAATAACACACTACACTGTACACTGTATACACACTGATATATACTAACACACACTACACTGTATATTGTATACACATTGATATATACTAACACACTACACTGTACACTGTATACACACTGATATATACTAACACACTTTACTGTACACTGTATACACGCTGATATATACTAACACACTACACTGTACACTGTATACACACTGATATATACTAACACACACTACACTGTATACTGTATACACACTGATATATACTAACACACACTACACTGCATACTGTACACACACTGATATATACTAACACACACTACACTGTATACTTTATACACACTGATATATACTAACACACTACACTGTATACTTTATACACACTGATATATAATAACACAATACACTGTACACTGTATACACACTGATATTTAATAACACACTACACTGTACACTGTATACACACTGATATATACTAACACACACTACACTGTATATTGTATACACACTGATATATACTAACACACTACACTGTACACTGTATACACACTGATATATACTAACACAGACTACACTGTATACTGTACACACACTGATATATACTAACACACACTATACTGTATACTTTATACACACTGATATATAATAACACACTACACTGTACACTGTATACACACTGATATATACTAACACACACGACACTGTACACTGTATACACACTGATATATACTAACACACACTACACTGTATACTGTATACACACTGATATATACTAACACACACGACACTGTACACTGTATACACACTGATATATACTAACACACACTACACTGTATACTGTATACACACTGATATATACTAACACACACTACACCGTATACTGTATACACACTGA
>CM038710.1:220000-257500 GCA_021613375.1 Megaleporinus macrocephalus
CAGTGCTAGGTGAGTGAGTGGTCAGTGCTGACTCTGTAGATTATGTTCTTCTTTGATCTCTGTGTCTCCGGCTCTGTGTTTGTGATTGGCTGTGCGGTGATGGTCAGGGCGGTGCTTCCCGACTCCGGAGCTCCAGCACGGAGAACAAGAACCTTCTATTTGTTCTGCTAAAGGCCGGAATCCTGCCGTATTAGATCTGAGCTGGACGAGTCCGTCCCTGCTGACCCCGCGACCCCGTGACCCCTCCCACACTCACGCTGAATGATTTCATTATTTTGGTGACGGTTACTGAGCGCTAATCCCGAGACGTTCCGTCTGAAGGCCACTCCGCTCACAGGCTCCGCTGTTTCCCACGAGAACCTCGCGCTGCGCTCGGATCAGCAGGACGGAGTAATAACAGGCCTCCGCAGGAAACACGCCGGATCCTATAAACACACAGGAACACCTGCACAGGTTCTCACAGGCGTCCAGTCCTAATCCAGACCCCTCCAAACAGACCCTCCTAATCCCACCGACTGCTCCTGGACACGCCTCGGTCCAGCCCGGTACCGCTCAGAGGATCAGGTGATGTTCTGAGAGTTTTATAAAGAAACACACTGAGAAGAACATCCCTGCCCCACTGGACGGTCTCTGCCCAACTAGACGGTCACTGCCCCACTGGACGGTCTCTGCCCAACTAGACGGTCACTGCCCCACTGGACGGTCTCTGCCCAACTAGACGGTCACTGCCCCACTGGACGGTCACTGCCCCACTGGATGGTCTCTGCCCAACTAGACGGTCACTGCCCCACTGGACGGTCACTGCCCCACTGGACGGTCTCTGCCCAACTAGATGGTCACTGCTCCACTGGACAGTCACTGCCCCACTGGACGGTCACTGCCCCACTGGACGGTCTCTGCCCAACTAGATGGTCACTGCCCCACTGGACAGTCACTGCCCCACTGGACGGTCACAGCCCCACTGGACGGTCTCTGCCCCACTGGACGGTCACTGCCCCACTGGATGGTCACTGCCCCACTGGACAGTCACTGTCTCACTGGACAGTCACTGTCTCACTGGACGGTCACTGCCCCACTGGATGGTCACTGCCCCACTGCCCTTTTAGACCATCAAATCACTTAGTCCTGATACTTTTAGACCACCATATCACTTAGTCTTAATACTTTTAGACCACCATATCACTTAGTCCTGATACTTTTAGACCACCATATCACTTAGTCCTAATACTTTTAGACCACCATATCACTTTGTCCTGATACTTTTAGACCACCATATCACTTAGTCCTGAGACTTTTAGACCACCATATCACTTAGTCCTGATACTTTTAGACCACCATATCACTTAGTCCTAATACTTTTAGACCACCATATCACTTTGTCCTGATACTTTTAGACCACCATATCACTTAGTCCTGATACTTTTAGACCACCATATCACTTAGTCCTAATACTTTTAGACCACCATATCACTTTGTCCTGATACTTTTAGACCACGATATCACTTAGTCCTGAGACTTTTAGACCACCATATCACTTAGTCCTGATACTTTTAGACCACAATATCACTTAGTCCTGATACTTTTAGACCACCATATCACTTAGTCCTGATACTTTTAGACCACCATATCACTTAGTCCTGATAGTTTTAGACCACCATATCACTTAGTCCTGAGACTTTTAGACCACCATATCACTTAATCCCGATAGTTTTAGTCCTCAGAGGATCTAGAACTCCTCTCACTGGTTTCCTACACGCCCACACTGCTGGAACAGATCCAGATTAAGATCCAGTCTGGTGTAAGTCTACGTGCTATAGTGATAATCTTCAGACTGAGATGATCTACAGAGGACGGAGTGAGAGGACGGTCCTCTCCAGTGTCCCCGTTTAAAGTGGACAGGTTTAGTCACTGTCTGGATATTTGGGGGTCTTTGGGTCATTTGTGCTCGGGGGTCTCACTATACATCCAATTACTGCAGCCACAAACAACACCAACAACAACACCACCACCAACAACAACACCAACACCAACACCAACACCAACACCAACAACAACACCAACAACAACACCAACAACACCAACAACAACAACACCACCAACAACAACAACACCAACACCAACAACAACACCAACAACAACAATACCAACAACAACAACAACAACAACAACAACACCAACAACAACAACACCAACAACAACACCAACAACACCACCACCAACAACAACACCAACAACACCACCACCACCAACAACAACAACAACAACAATAACACCAACACCACTAACAACAACACCAACAACAACAACACCACCAACAACAACAACAACACCACCTCTCTGTCAGTGTGTATTACTGTAAGAGTGTCTAGTAGCGTTGTTGTTCACCGTCTACGTCACACGCCTGACACCTACAGCAGGTTCCAAACAGTGGGCGAAGCTAACAGTCTTTTAAGCCAACTTAAATGATCACACATTAGAAACTCAGACTCGCTGTAGTTATGAGTTTGACATTTTCAGTACCTGGTTCAGTAGAACGTGGTTCAGTAGAACGTGGTTCAGTAGAACGTGGTTCAGTAGAACGTGGTTCAGTAGACTCAGTCAGAGACTCAGTCAGAGACTCAGTCAGAGACTCAGTCAGAGACTCAGTCAAAGACTCGCTGTAACTGTCTGATCTCCTGTAGAGCTGTAGAGCTGTCTGGTCTCCTGTAGAGCTGTAGAGCTGTCTGATCTCCTGTAGAGCTGTAGAGCTGTCTGGTCTCCTGTAGAGCTAAAGAGCTGTCTGATCTCCTGTAGAGCTGTCTGATCTTCTGTAGAGCTGTCTGATCTCCTGTAGAGCTGTAGAGCTGTCTGATCTCCTGTAGAGCTGTCTGATCTCCTGTAGAGCTGTCTGATCTCCTGTAGAGCTGTAGAGCTGTCTGATCACCTGTAGAGCTGCTTTGTGACTCTACAGGACTGCTCTGTGTTATTAAACGTCCTCAGAGAGAAAGCAGCTCATCTGAGGAACCGCAGAGGAACATCAAAGCTCCAGCCCATCCACCAGGTTCAGTTTACAGACCACCAAATAAACAAACAACATCAAACACAAATATTTACTTCTGATCACTGAACGTCCTCAAATCCCCACACGCAGACGAGCAGACTGAGGTCACACGGGCTGCACCGCCAGACCACCTCACACACCTCCTCCATCCCAAACCACAGCCTGGACAGAGGAGGCGCTCAGCTCCTCACTGACAGACCTCACAGTACCCGTGAATATAGATGCTATACAGGTAGACATATTACCACACCGTAAACCTGTAATAACACTGTTATACAGTACTGAACTTGCTCTTAACTGTAAATCTGTAATAACACTGTTATACAGTACTGAACTCGCTCAGAACTGCAAACCTGTAATAACACTGTTATACAGTACTGAACTCGCTCAGAACTGTAAACGTGTAATAACACTGTTATACAGTACTGAACTCTCTCAGACTGTAAACCTGTAACAACACTGTTATACAGTACTGAACTCGCTCAGACTGTAAACCTGTAATAACACTGTTATATAGTACTGAAATCGCTCAGACTGTAAACCTGTAATAAAACTGTTATACAGTACTGAACTCGCTCAGAACTGTAAACCTGTAATAACACTGTTATACAGTACTGAACTCGCTCACACCATAAACCTGTAATAACACTGTTATACTGTACTGAACTCGCTCAGACTGTAAACCTGTAATAACACTGTTATATAGTACTGAAATCGCTCAGACTGTAAACCTGTAATAACACTGTTATACAGTACTGAACTCGCTCAGTATGTAAACCTGTAATAACACTGTTGTATAGTACTGAACTCGCTCTGACTGTAAACCTGTAATAACACTGTTATATAGTACTGAACTCGCTCAGACTGTAAACCTGTAATAACACTGTTATACAGTACTGAACTCGCTCAGATCGTAAACCTGTAATGACACTGTTATACAGTACTGAACTCGCTCAGACTGTAAACCTGTAATAACACTGTCATAAAGTACTGAACTCGTTCAGACCGTAAACCTGTAAAAACACTGTTATACAGTACTGAACTCGCTCAGAACTGTAAACGTGTAATAACACTGTTATACAGTACTGAACTCGCTCAGAACTGTAAACCTGTAATAACACTGTTATACAGTACTGAACTCTCTCAGACTGTAAACCTGTAATAACACTGTTATACAGTACTGAACTCGCTCAGACTGTAAACCTGTAATAACACTGTTATATAGTACTGAAATCGCTCAGACTGTAAACCTGTAATAACACTGTTATATAGTACTGAACTCGCTCAGACTGTAAACCTGTAATAACACTGTTATACAGTACTGAACTCGCTCAGATCGTAAACCTGTAATAACACTGTTATACAGTACTGAACTCGCTCAGACTGTAAACCTGTAATAACACTGTCATAAAGTACTGAACTCGCTCAGACCGTAAACCTGTAATAACACTGTTATACAGTACTGAACTTGCTTACAACGTAAACCTGTAATAAGACTGTTATACAGTACTGAACTCACTCAGACCATAAACCTGTAATAACACTGTTATACAGTACTGAACTTGCTCAGTATGTAAACCTGTAATAACACTGTTATATAATACCGAACTCTCTCAGACTGTAAACCTGTAATAACACTGTTATACAGTACTGAACTCACTCAGACCGTAAACCTGTAATAACACTGTCATACAGTACTGAACTTGCTCAGACTGTAAACCTGTAATAACACTGTTATACAGTACTGAACTCACTCAGACTGTAAACCTGTAATAACACTGTTATACAGTACTGAACTCGCTCAGACTGTAAACCTGTAATAACACTGTTATACAGTACTGAATTCGCTCAGATCGTAAACCTGTAATAACACTGTTATACAGTACTGAACTCACTCACACCGTAAACCTGTAATAACACTGTTATACAGTACTGAACTCGCTCAGACTGTAAACCTGTAATAACACTGTTATACAGTACTGAACTCACTCACACCGTAAACCTGTAATAACACTGTTATACAGTACTGAACTCGCTCAGACTGTAAACCTGTAATAACACTGTTATACAGTACTGAACTCGCTCAGACTGTAAACCTGTAATAACACTGTTATACAGTACTGAACTCGCTCAGTATGTAAACCTGTAATAACACTGTTATATAGTACTGAACTCGCTCAGACCGTAAACCTGTAAAAACACTGTTATACAGTACTGAACTCACTCAGACAGTAAACCTGTAATAACACTGCTATAAAGTACTGAACTCGCTCAGACCGTAAACCTGTAATAACACTGTTATACATTACTGAACTCGCTCAGAAATGTAAACCTGTAATAACACTGTTATACAGTACTGAACTCACTCACACCGTAAACCTGTTATAACACTGTTATACAGTACTGAACTCGCTCAGACTGTAAAGCTGTAATAACACTGTTATACAGTACTGAACTCACTCACACCGTAAACCTGTAATAACACTGTTATACAGTACTGAACTCGCTCAGACTGTAAACCTGTAATAACACTGTTATACAGTACTGAACTCACTCAGACTGTAAACCTGTAATAACACTGTTCATGGGCGGAGCTAAACTGCTGTAGGCTGATTAAGTGGAACTAAAGTGCTGTAGACTGAATGGGTGGAGCTAAACTGCTGTGGACTGAATGGGTGGAGCTACATTGCAGTATTCTGAAGGGGTGGAGCTAAACTGCTATAGACTGAATGGGTTGAGTTAAACTGCTGTATGCTGAATGGGTGGAGCTAAACTGCTGTGGACTGAATGGGTGGAGCTAAACTGCTGTAGGCTGAATGGGTGGAGCTAAACTGCTGTAGGCTAAATGGGTGGAGCTAAACTGCTGTATACTGGGTGGGTGGAGCTAAACTGCTGTACACTGAATGGGTGGAGCTAAACTACTGTAGGCTAAATGGGTGGAGCTAAACTGCTGGAGGCTGAATAAGTGAAAGAGTTAAAGGACCTTCTGGTTGGAGCTTAAAGAGATTGAGGTCAGGGAGGAATTTCAGCTTCAGCTTTCTTCTGGAAATCCAGTTTGTGTAATAAGACAAAAGAGACTTTGTTCTCAGGCGATTACGCGCCTTTAGTCCTTCATAACCACGAAAACCTGGAGGAACAAAACAAGCTTCAACCCCCACCAGCACAGCCTGTGTACACAGAACCCAACGTCTAGTACCCAAACACCACAGCAGACCATTACCACCACAGTTCAACATCATTCAGACTTTAATTCACAGAGCACAGAGTACATCTACAACCTCACTGAGCACAGAGTACATCTACAACCTCACAGAGTACATCGACAACCTCACAGAGCACAGAGTACATCTACAACCTCACAGAGTACATCGACAACCTCACAGAGCACCATGACATCTACAACCTCACAGAGTACATCTACAACCTCACAGAGCACAGAGTACATCTACAACCTCACAGAGCACCATGACATCTACAACCTCACAGAGCACAGAGTACATCGACAACCTCACAGAGCACCATGACATCTACAACCTCACAGAGTACATCTACAACCTCACAGAGCACAGAGTACATCTACAACCTCACAGAGCACCGAGTACATCTACAACCTCACAGAGCACCGAGTACATCTACAACCTCACAGAGTACATCGACAACCTCACAGAGCACCATCACATCTACAACCTCACAGAGCACAGAGTACATTGACAACCTCACAGAGCAGAGAGTACATGTACAACCTCACAGAGCACCGAGTACATCTACAACCTCACAAAGCACAGAGTAGATCTACAACCTCACAGAGCACAGAGTACATCTACAACCTCACAGAGCACTGAGTACATCTACAACCTCACAGAGCACAGAGTACATCTACAACCTCACAGAGTACATCGACAACCTCACAGAGCACAGAGTACATCTACAACCTCACAGAGTACATCGACAACCTCACAGAGCACCATGACATCTACAACCTCACAGAGCACAGAGTACATTGACAACCTCACAGAGCAGAGAGTACATGTACAACCTCACAGAGTACATCTACAACCTCACAGAGCACAGAGTACATCTACAACCTCACAGAGCACCGAGTACATCTACAACCTCACAGAGCACCGAGTACATCTACAACCTCACAGAGCACAGAGTACATCTACAACCACACAAAGCACAGAGAAGATCTACAATCTCACAGAGCACCATGACATCTACAACATCACAGAGTACATCTACAACCTCACAGAGCACAGAGTACATCTACAACCTCACAGAGCACAGAGTACATCTACAACCTCACAGAGTACATCGACAACCTCACAGAGCACCATGACATCTACAACCTCACAGAGCACAGAGTACATCGACAACCTCACAGAGCACAGAGTACATCTACAACCTCACAGAGCACAGAGTACATCTACAACCTCACAGAGTACATCGACAACCTCACAGAGCACCATGACATCTACAACCTCACAGAGCACAGAGTACATCTACAACCTCACAGAGCACCGAGTACATCTACAACCTCACAGAGCACAGAGTACATCTACAACCTCACAGAGCACCGAGTACATCTACAACCTCACAGAGCACAGAGTACATCTACAACCTCACAGAGCACAGAGTACATCTACAACCTCACAAAGCACAGAGTAGATCTACAACCTCACAGAGCACAGAGTACATCTACAACCTCACAGAGCACCGAGTACATCTACAACCTCACAGAGCACAGAGTACATCTACAACCTCACAGAGCACAGAGTACATCTACAACCTCACAAAGCACAGAGTAGATCTACAACCTCACAGAGCACTGAGTAGATCTACAATCTCACAGAGCACAGAGTACATCTACAACCTCACAGAGCACCAAGTAGGTCTACAACCTCACAGAGCACAGAGTACATCTACAACCTCATAGAGCACCGAGCAGATCTACAACCTCACAGAGCACAAAGTAGATCTACAACCTCATAAAGCACAGAGTACATCTACAACCTCACAGAGCACCGAATAGATCTACAACCTCACAGAGCACAGAGTACATATACAACCTCACAGAGCACCGAGTAGATCTACAACCTCACAGAGCACCGAGTAGATCTACAACCTCACAGAGCACTGAGTAGATCTATTGTGTGATCAGTGATCAGTTGTGTGGTGTTTGTGTGGTCCGGTGGGTGGTGTTTGGTAAGGTGGGTGGTGTTTTTATGGTCAGGTAGGTGGTGTTTGGTCAGGTGGGTGGTGTTTGACCAGGTGGGTGGTGTTTTTGTGGTCAGGTGGGTGGTGTTTGGTCAGGTGGGTGGTGTTTGATCAGTTGTGTGGTGTTTGGGTGGTCTTTGGTCAGGTGGGTGGTGTTTGATCAGTTGTGTGGTGTTTGTGTGGTCAGGTGGGCGGTGTTTAGTCAGGTGGGTGGTATTGATTGGTTGTGTGGTGTTTGGTGGTGTTGGGTCAGGTGGGTGGTGTTTAATCAGTTGTGTGGTGTTTGGTCAGGTGGGTGTTGTTTGATCAGTTGTGTGGTCAGGTGGGCAGTGTTTGGTCAGGTGGGTGGTGTTTTTGTGGTCAGGTGGGTGGTGTTTGATCAATTGTGTGGTGTTTGGGTGGTCTTTGGTCAGGTGGGTGGTGTTTGATCAGTTGTGTGGTGTTTGTGTGGTCAGGTGTGCGGTGTTTGGTCAGGTGGGTGGTGTTTTATCAGTTGTGTGGTGTTTGTGTGGTCAGGTGGGCGGTGTTTAGTCAGGTGGATGGTGTTTGATTGGTTGTGTGGTGTTTGGTGGTGTTGGGTCAGGTGGGGGGGGTTTAATCAGTTGTGTGGTGTTTGGGTGGTGTTTGGTCAGGTGGGTGGTGTTTGATCAGTTGTGTGGTCAGGTGGGCGGTGTTTGGTCAGGTGGGTGGTGTTTTATCAGTTGTGTGGTGTTTGTGTGGTCAGGTGGGCGGTGTTTAGTCAGGTGGATGGTGTTTGATTGGTTGTGTGGTGTTGGGTGGTGTTGGGTCAGGTGGGGGGGGTTTAATCAGTTGTGTGGTGTTTGGGTGGTGTTTGGTCAGGTGGGTGGTGTTTGATCAGTTGTGTGGTCAGGTGGGTGGTGTTTGGTCAGATGGGTGGTGTTTGCGTGGTCAGGTGGGCGGTGTTTGGTCAGGTGGGTGGTGTTTGATCAGTTGTGTGGTGTTTGCGTGGTCAGGTGGGTGGTGTTTGATCAGTTGTGTGGTGTTTGTGTGGTCAGATGGGCGGTGTTTGGTCAGGTGGGCGGTGTTTGGTCAGGTGGGCGGTGTTTATGTGGTCAGGTGGGCGGTGTTTAGTCAGGTGGGTGGTGTTTGGTTGTGTGGTGTTTGGTGGTGTTGGGTCACGTGGATGGTGTTTAATCAGTTGTGTGGTGTTTGGGTGGTGTTTGGTCAGGTGGGTGGTGTTTGATAAGTTGTGTGGTCAGGTGGGCGGTGTTTGGTCAGGTGGGTGGTGTTTTTGTGGTCAGGTGGCGGTGTTTGGTCAGGTGGGTGGTGTTTTTGTGGTCAGGTGGGCGGTGTTTTTGTGGTCAGGTGGGTGGTGTTTGGTCAGGTGGGTGGTGTTTTTGTGGTCAGGTGGGTGGTGTTTGGTCAGGTGGGCGGTGTTTTTGTGGTCGGGTGGGCGGTGTTTGATCAGGTGGGCGGTGTTTTTGTGGTCGGTGTTTGGTCAGTTGGGTGGTATTTGATCAGTTGTGTGGTCAGGTGGGTGGTGTTTGGTCAGGTGGGTGGTGTTTGGTGGTGTTTGGTGTTTGGAATGGTGCTCGTTAGCCTCTATGAGCTCCTGCTGTGACTGGACCCGAGTGCTGAGATGAGAGGAAGCTCATGATGTCAGAGGTGGATGACTGGATGCAGGAATTCGCTCCAGAGGTAATGAAGGAATGTAAGTGTTGAAATTCCGTGAATCCCGCTGCTGCTCTGTTCCTGCAGAGAAGCTCCCACATCCAGCAATAAGGTTCTTGTGAAACGTTCCTCTCGTTCCTGTAACTCCAGCCTGAAACAGTTTCCTGCAGCTGATCAGTTTAGTGGAGATGTATGTTCAGTGCAGGTCGTGTGAGGGAGGCTTCAACACATCAACAGCCATCACCTGCCTCAGACACGCCAACGTTACCTACAGAGGTTCTCCCGGTGAAGATGGTTCTGCTGAATAAACATGCAGCTGCCAACACAGGAGACCATCTCAACCTCTAATATCACCGACTAATATCAGCTAATATCAACCACAAATATCACCAATTAATATCAGCTAATATCAACCACTAATATCACCAATTAATATCAGCTAATATCAACCTCTAATATCACCAATTAATATCAGCTAATATCAACCACTAATATCACCAACTAATATCAGCTAATATCAACCTCTAATATCACCAATTAATATCAGCTAATATCAACCTCTAATATCACCAATTAATATCAGCTAATATCAACCTCTAATATCACCAACTAATATCAGCTAATATCAACCTCTAATATCACCAACTAATATCAGCTAATATCAACCACTAATATCACCAATTAATATCAGCTAATATCAACCACTAATATCACCAATTAATATCAGCTAATATCAACCACTAATATCACTAATTGATATCAGCTAATATCAACCACTAATATCACCAATTAATATCAGCTAATATCAACCTCTAATATCACCAATTAATATCAGCTAATATCAACCACTAATATCACCAATTAATATCAGCTAATATCAACCTCTAATATCACCAATTAATATCAGCTAATATCAACCTCTAATATCACCAATTAATATCAGCTAATATCAACCACTAATATCACTAATTAATATCAGCTAATATCAACCTCTAATATCACCAATTAATATCAGCTAATATCAACCTCTAATATCACTAATTAATATCAGCTAATATCAACCTCTAATATCACTAATTAATATCAGCTAATATCAACCACAAATATCACCAATTAATATCAGCTAATATCAACCACTAATATCACCAATTAATATCAGCTAATATCAACCTCTAATATCACCAATTAATATCAGCTAATATCAACCACTAATATCACCAATTAATATCAGCTAATATCAACCTCTAATATCACCAATTAATATCAGCTAATATCAACCTCTAATATCACCAATTAATATCAGCTAATATCAACCTCTAATATCACCAACTAATATCAGCTAATATCAACCTCTAATATCACCAACTAATATCAGCTAATATCAACCACTAATATCACCAATTAATATCAGCTAATATCAACCACTAATATCACCAATTAATATCAGCTAATATCAACCACTAATATCACTAATTGATATCAGCTAATATCAACCACTAATATCACCAATTAATATCAGCTAATATCAACCTCTAATATCACCAATTAATATCAGCTAATATCAACCACTAATATCACCAATTAATATCAGCTAATATCAACCTCTAATATCACCAATTAATATCAGCTAATATCAACCTCTAATATCACCAATTAATATCAGCTAATATCAACCACTAATATCACCAATTAATATCAGCTAATATCAACCTCTAATATCACCAATTAATATCAGCTAATATCAACCTCTAATATCACTAATTAATATCAGCTAATATCAACCTCTAATATCACCAACTAATATCAGCTAATATCAACCTCTAATATCACCAATTAATATCAGCTAATATCAACCACTAATATCACTAATTAATATCAGCTAATATCAACCACTAATATCACCAATTAATATCAGCTAATATCAACCACTAATATCACCAATTAATATCAGCTAATATCAACCACTAATATCACCAATTAAAATCAGCTAATATCAACCACTAATATCACTAATTGATATCAGCTAATATTTTCTTTCTCAGAAGAACTCTGCAGCTCCAGCTGAATCATGGGAAAGTACAGAGTGCTGTGTACGTACTTCACAATAACCTCCAGGATTCAGGATTTAATCTGGGAATTTTTGTCTACTGTTTAATGAATTCTGTGAATTTGGACACCAGCTGTTTTACAACTTTCATGTCGTACAGAAGGAAGGGATTTCGGACGCAGCTGTAGTTTATCTAAAAAAACGTGTGAACGTAAACGTGTGTTGATCCACTGTATCTTTCTGTGATTTCCACACGGCTGTAACTGAACAGGGCTTGTAGTTGTGGAGTGCTGCCCTGTGTTGGCGCTGGTGTTCACACCTTCATTACAAACAATGGTTTCACATTTGGTTGCTAGAGTGTTCAGTGAGCAGCAGCTTTAACTGTGTTTCTTAACAGCCGGGAAAAGTAGAAACTAATGAATGATGAAGGGCCAAGAACCGACTCCCCAGGGTGCACCCTGAGGCTCACAGACCCTAACAAAGTAAACATCATCTGAAACTGAGATCAGACTCAGACTGTGTTCCCAGCACTGTTACGACATTTCCTCCAGATCAGTTCAGATTGTTTTGGATCTTTACTGAAAGAAAGTGACGTCTAACGCGAGGCTGTTTACAGGAAACGGAAACCCACTCGTTCTGAGGAACCTTCTGACGCTGTTCTGGTTCTAAATAGTCTCGTTGTTGAGCCGAGCTGTTCTCTAATATCTCTGGTATAAGCTCTGCGGATTCGGGGTTTGAAGGTGTTTATATATCAGAGGATTAAAGACACGTTGCACTTTTGTTTTCACTAAACGTGTGTTTGTGGTTTTCAAACAGGTTCTTTAACATTCTGCCCACACACACCCAGCACCGGCTTCCTGCTCGACATACAGAAACAATAGAGATTAATTTATAGTGAAGTGGGTGCAGCAGCTCAGCGGGAGTCTCAGCTCAGCCACACTGGAACCTGTTAACAGTTACAACCTGCAGGTTACCCACAGTTTAACACTCACTCTGATTAGTATTTAACACTCTGATCAGTATTTAACACTCTGATTAGTATTTAACACTCTGACTAGTATTTAACACTCTGATTAGTAATTAACACTCTGATTAGTATTTAACACTCTGATTAGTAATTAACACTCTGATTAGTATTTAACACTCTGATTAGTATTTAACACTCTGATTAGTATTTAACAATCTGATTAGTATTTAACACTCTGATTAGTATTTAACACTGATTAGTATTTAACACTCTGATTAGTATTTAACACTGATTAGTATTTAACACTGATAAGTATTTAACACTCTGATTAGTATTTAACACTGATTAGTATTTAACACTCTGATTAGTATTTAACACTGATTAGTATTTAACACTCTGATTAGTATTTAACACTCTGATCAGTATTTAACACTCTGATCAGTATTTAACACTCTGATTAGTAATTAACACTCTGATTAGTATTTAACACTCTGATTAGTATTTAACACTCTGATTAGTATTTAACAATCTGATTAGTATTTAACACTCTGATTAGTATTTAACACTGATTAGTATTTAACACTCTGATTAGTATTTAACACTGATTAGTATTTAACACTGATAAGTATTTAACACTCTGATTAGTATTTAACACTGATTAGTATTTAACACTCTGATTATTATTTAACACTGATTAGTATTTAACACTCTGATTAGTATTTAACACTGATTAGTATTTAACACTCTGATTAGTATTTAACACTCTGATCAGTATTTAACACTCTGATTAGTATTTAACACTCTGATCAGTATTTAACACTCTGATTAGTATTTAACACTGATTAGTATTTAACACTGATTAGTATTTAACATTCTGATTAGTATTTAACACTGATTAGTATTTAACACTCTGATTAGTATTTAACACTGATTAGTATTTAACACTGATTAGTATTTAACACTCTGATTAGTATTTAACACTCTGATTAGTATTTAACACTGATTAGTATTTAACAATCTGATTAGTATTTAACACTCTGATTAGTATTTAACACTGATTAGTATTTAACACTGATTAGTATTTAACACTCTGATTAGTATTTAACACTGATTAGTATTTAACACTCTGATTAGTATTTAACACTGATTAGTATTTAACACTCTGATTAGTATTTAACACTGATTAGTATTTAACACTGATTAGCATTTAACACTCTGATTAGTATTTAACACTGATTAGTATTTAACACTGATAAGTATTTAACACTGATTAGTATTTAACACTGATTAGTATTTAACACTCTGATTAGTATTTAACACTGATAAGTATTTAACACTGATTAGTATTTAACACTGATTAGTATTTAACACTCTGATTAGTATTTAACACTGATTAGTATTTAGCACTGATTAGTATTTAACACTCTTATTAGTATTTAACACTGATTAGTATTTAACACTCTGATTAGTATTTAACACTGATAAGTATTTAACACTGTGATTAGTATTTAACACTCTTATCAGTATTTAACACTCTGATTAGTATTTAACACTGATTAGTATTTAACACTCTGATTAGTATTTAACACTGATTAGTATTTAACACTCTGATTAGTATTTAACACTCTGATACGTATTTAACACTGATTAGTATTTAACACTGATTAGTATTTAACACTCTGATTAGTATTTAACACTGATTAGTATTTAACACTCTGATTAGTATTTAACACTGATTAGTATTTAACACTCTGATTAGTATTTAACACTCTCATTAGCATTTAACGCTCTGATTAGTATTTAACACTGATTAGTATTTAACACTCTGATTAGTATTTAACACTGATTAGTATTTAACACTCTGATTAGTATTTAACACTCTCATTAGCATTTAACGCTCTGATTAGTATTTAACACTGATTAGTATTTAACACTCTGATTAGTATTTAACACTGATTAGTATTTAACACTGATACGTATTTAACACTCTGATAAGTATTTATTACTGATTAGTATTTAACACTGATTAGTATTTAACACTGATTAGTATTTAACACTCTGATTAGTATTTAACACTGATTAGTATTTAACACTCTGATTAGTATTTAACACTGGTAAGTATTTAACACTGATTAGTATTTAACACTGATTAGTATTTAACACTCTGATTAGTATTTAACACTGATAAGTATTTAACACTGTGATTAGTATTTTACACTCTGAGCAGTATTTAACACTCTGATTAGTATTTAACACTGATTAGTATTTAACACTGATTAGTATTAAACACTCTGATTAGTATTTAACACTGATTAGTATTTAACACTCTGATTAGTATTTAACACTCTGATAAGTATTTATTACTGATTAGTATTTAACACTGATACGTATTTAACACTCTGATAAGTATTTATTACTGATTAGTATTTAACACTGATTAGTATTTAACACTGATTAGTATTTAACACTGGTAAGTATTTAACACTGATTAGTATTTAACACTCTGATTAGTATTTAACACTGGTAAGTATTTAACACTGATTAGTATTTAACACTGATTAGTATTTAACACTCTGATTAGTATTTAACACTGATAAGTATTTAACACTGTGATTAGTATTTTACACTCTGATCAGTATTTAACACTCTGGTTAGTATTTAACACTGATTAGTATTTAACACTGATTAGTATTTAACACTGATTAGTATTTAACACTCTGATTAGTATTTAACACTGGTAAGTATTTAACACTGATTAGTATTTAACACTGATTAGTATTTAACACTGATAAGTATTTAACACTGTGATTAGTATTTAACACTCTGATCAGTATTTAACACTCTGATTAGTATTTAACACTGATTAGTATTTAACACTGGTAAGTATTTAACACTGATTAGTATTTAACACTGATTAGTATTTAACACTTTGATTAGTATTTAACACTGATAAGTATTTAACACTGTGATTAGTATTTTACACTCTGAGCAGTATTTAACACTCTGATTAGTATTTAACACTGATTAGTATTTAACACTGATTAGTATTTAACACTCTGATTAGTATTTAACACTGATTAGTATTTAACACTCTGATTAGTATTTAACACTCTGATAAGTATTTATTACTGATTAGTATTTAACACTGGTAAGTATTTAACACTGATTAGTATTTAACACTCTGATTAGTATTTAACACTGGTAAGTATTTAACACTGATAAGTATTTAACACTGTGATTAGTATTTTACACTCTGATTAGTATTTAACACTGATAAGTATTTAACACTGTGATTAGTATTTTACACTCTGATCAGTATTTAACACTCTGATTAGTATTTAACACTGATTAGTATTTAACACTGATTAGTATTTAACACTCTGATTAGTATTTAACACTGATTAGTATTTAACACTCTGATTAGTATTTAACACTCTGATACGTATTTAACACTGATTAGTATTTAACACTGATTAGTATTTAACACTCTGATTAGTATTTAACACTGATTAGTATTTAACACTCTGATTAGTATTTAACACTGATTAGTATTTAACACTCTGATTAGTATTTTACACTGATTAGTATTTAACACTCTGATTAGTATTTAACACTGATTAGTATTTAACATTCTGATTAGTATTTAACACTGATAAGTATTTAACACTGATTAGTATTTAACACTCTGATTAGTATTTAACACTGGTAAGTATTTAACACTGATTAGTATTTAACACTGATTAGTATTTAACACTGATAAGTATTTAACACTGTGATTAGTATTTAACACTCTGATCAGTATTTAACACTCTGATTAGTATTTAACACTGATTAGTATTTAACACTGATTAGTATTTAACACTCTGATTAGTATTTAACACTGATTAGTATTTAACACTCTGATTAGTATTTAACACTGATACGTATTTAACACTCTGATAAGTATTTATTACTGATTAGTATTTAACACTGATTAGTATTTAACACTGATTAGTATTTAACACTCTGATTAGTATTTAACACTTATTAGTATTTAACACTCTGATTAGTATTTAACACTGATTAGTATTTAACACTCTGATAAGTATTTAACACTGATTAGTATTTAACACTCTAATTAGTATTTAACACTGATTAGTATTTAACACTCTGATTAGTATTTAACACTGATTAGTATTTAACACTCTGATTAGTATTTAACACTGATTAGTATTTAACACTCTGATTAGTATTTAACACTGATTAGTATTTAACACTGATTAGTATTTAACACTCTGATTAGTATTTAACACTGATTAGTATTTAACACTCTGATTAGTATTTAACACTGATTAGTATTTAACACTCTGATTAGTATTTAACACTGATTAGTATTTAACACTGATTAGTATTTAACACTGATTAGTATTTAACACTGATTAGTATTTAACACTCTGATTAGTATTTAACAATCTCATTAGCATTTAATGCTCTGATTAGTATTTAACACTGATAAGTATTTAACACTCTGATAAGTATTTAACACTGATAAGTATTTAACACTGATTAGTATTTAACACTCTGATTAGTATTTATCGCTCTGATTAGTATTTAACACTGATTAGTATTTAACACTCTGATTAGTATTTAACACTAATTAGTATTTAACACTCTGATTAGTATTTAACACTGATTAGTATTTAACACTGATTAGTATTTAACACTCTGATAAGTATTTATTACTGATTAGTATTTAATACTGATTAGTATTTAACACTGATTAGTATTTAACACTCTGATTAGTATTTAACACTCTGATTAGTATTTAACACTTATTAGTATTTAACACTCTGATTAGTATTTAACACTGATTAGTATTTAACACTCTGATTAGTATTTAACACTGATTAGTATTTAACACTCTGATTACTATTTAACACTGATTAGTATTTAACACTGATTAGTATTTAACACTCTGATAAGTATTTAACACTGATTAGTATTAACACTGATTAGTATTTAACACTCTGATTAGTATTTAACACTCTGATTAGTATTTAACACTGATTAGTATTTAACACTCTGATAAGTATTTAACACTGATTAGTATTTAACACTCTAATTAGTATTTAACACTGATTAGTATTTAACACTCTGATTAGTATTTAACACTGATTAGTATTTAACACTCTGATTAGTACTTAACGCTCTGATTAGTATTTAACACTCTGATTAGTATTTAACACTCTGATTAGTATTTAACGCTCTAATTAGTATTAAACGCTCTGATTAGTATTTAACACTCTGATTAGTATTTTACGCTCTGATTAGTATTTAACACTCTGATTAGTATTTAACGCTCTGATTAGTACTTAACGCTCTGATTAGTATTTAACACTCTGATTAGTATTTAACGCTCTGATTAGTATTTAACGCTCTGATTAGTGTTTAGCGCTCTGATTAGTATTTAACGCTCTGATTAGTATTTAACGCTCTGATTAGTGTTTAACGCTCTGATTAGTATTTAACGCTCTGATTAGTATTTAAGGCTGTGATCTCATCGTTTAAACTTTTAAGCTTTGAAGTTAAAACACTGTTTTAAATGTTTATGCTTTAATATATTTATGTATTTATATATGATGGACTAGAAGTTTACTGTACAACATGTAGTTTAATGTAAACTCACAGTCATGTGTTTGTTCTATGTTCTATATGTTCTCTGTTGTTGTTGTTGTTTATATAAAGACTGTGTTTCTGGACGTCAGAGTAAAAACTTGGTTTGTTCTGCAAAAACAGAATGTTGTGTTTTTCTCTTCGTCACTAACGACGTCTCTCAGAAATGTTTCAATGAATCAGTGGATCTGCTGACGACCTACTTATTAGCGGTCAGGTTTGTGTAAAGGGTGGCAGCTGTTGCTAGGTTACATGTGAATGAGGTGGAGTGATAATTAAAGAGATTATAAAATTGTGGTCAGGGCGACACCCAGAACTCCTCTCAGCCAATCAAATCTCAAGATCTGAACTGACCGTGATGCTCACTTCAGTATTTCTCAGCTGTTTGTGTTACAGAAGATTCTCACACCTGCTCACCGAGTTAACTTCCTGTTTCAGACACTCACACATTCACCGTCAACTCAGTATAGTATAAACTACTAGAGTATGAGTTAATGCAGTAACAGTCAGTATAGTATAAACTACTAGAGTATGAGTTAATGCAGTAACAGTCAGTATAGTATAAACTACTAGAGTATGAGTTAATGCAGTAACAGTCAGTATAGTATAAACTACTAGAGTATGAGTTAATGCAGTAACAGTCAGTATAGTATAAACTACTAGAGTATGAGTTAATGCAGTAACAGTCAGTATAGTATAAACTACTAGAGTATGAGTTAATGCAGTAACAGTCAGTATAGTATAAACTACTAGAGTATGAGTTAATGCAGTAACAGTCAGTATAGTATAAACTACTAGAGTATGAGTTAATGCAGTAACAGTCAGTATAGTATAAACTACTAGAGTATGAGTTAATGCAGTAACAGTATAGTATGAGTCAGTAGAGTACAAATTATTAGTACAAGTAATTCAGTATGAATTAGTAATTCAGTAGGAGTTATTAGTACAAGTAATTCAGTATGAATTAGTAATTCAGTATGAGTAGACAGTTATTAGCATGAGTATTTCAGCTTTAGTTAGTAAGTCAGTATGTTATGAGAGTAATTCAGTATGAGTAAACAATGTATCAGTATGAGTTAGTAATTCAGTATGAGGTATTAGTATAAGTATTCAGTATGAGTTAATAGTTCAGTATGAATTATTAGTATAAGTATATGGTATTAGAGTAATTCATTATGAGTTAGTGATTCAGTATGCATTATTAGTGCAAGTATTCAGTATGAGTTAGTAATTCAGTATGTGTTATTAGTAAAAGTATTCAGTATGAGTTAGTAATCCAGTTTGAGTTAGTAATCCAGTGTAAGGTATTAAAGTAATCCAGTATGAGTCAGTAATTCAGTATGAGTTATTAGTATAAGTATTCAGTATGAGTTAGTAATTCAGTATGAGTTATTAGTATAAGTATTCAGTACGAGTTAGTAATTCAGTATGAGTTATTAGTATAAGTATTCAGTATGAGTTAGTAATTCAGTATGAGTTATTAGTATAAGTATTCAGTATGAGTTAGTATTTCTACGCTGGTGTAATCTCAGGATTTACTTCTGATGGAATGTCTCTGTCTTTGTGATGTGATTAATGTTTTGTATCTTTATCACTCTATCACTCTCTCAGTCTCTCACTCTCTCAGTCTCTCACTCTCTCAGTCTATCACTCTCTCAGTCTCTCACTCTCTCAGTCTCTCACCTGATACTGAAACTTCTGGAAGGCACTCTGAGCTGCTTATCAGTTTAAAGTGTGAATGAAATGCCTACACACACACACACACACACACACACACACACACACACACACACACACAAACACACACATGCACACACACACACAGACACACACACACACACAGACACAAACACATACACACACACCCTGACCTAGAGTGAACTTCAGCTCACTCTGAGGTGGCGGGTGCAGGTGTTTCTGTTTGGTTTAGGAAGTGGTGTGGGCGGCTGATTGGATCTCAGTGTTTCGTCAGGAATGTAACAGGTTTTTAAACGAAGACTGAAAGACGCCGGCGGACTCTGTCACGGCCTGTTTATGAATCAGCACACAGGAATTACATTCCCAGCATGCATTTCATCATCGCAGCTCTGGAGGAGGAACATCTGTCACGACAGAATCACTACAACAGGGAGCACGAGGCTCCTAACAACCACCTGGAAGACCTGCTAGACCCACCAACATCAGATAAACAGATCTTTGATCTTATGGAGAGAGAAGAACATCAAACTGCTTCAGATCTGAGAACGTCCACAGGAGCTTCTGTCCATCCTTCCACTGTGAGAAGACCCCTCAATACTGTGGGTCTGAAAGGATGTGTAGCTGTTCAAGAAGCTGCTCACTGAGAAAAGGAGATACAGACACACCAAACAAAGAAGCTGAACACTGGACTGACCACCCCAGAGTCCAGAACCTCAACACTAACTTCTTATAGCTTCTCCTGCTTTGTGGTCAGCAGTGATTGTGATGGTTAGAGTTCTGGGTTGCTGATTGGAGGAGCTCATGGCTGCTGATTGGAGGTTTTTAGGAGTCGGAGTCTGAACTGCTGCCTGGAGCTCCTTTATCTATTTTTTTCTTATTTAAATGAAAACTGTACAATCAGCCCCCAAACTGCAGCCCCCCCGGACACACCCTGAGACTCAGTGGACCACTGGTGGTCAGCTAACGGCAAAGCTGGTGGTCCATCAGCACTTTGCTCAGTGTTTGCTGGAAGAGTGATCAGATTGTAAGATACACCCCAATCAACCATCCATCCAATCATCAAGAACTTCAAGGAGAGCAGAGCTGCAGTGAAGAAGCTTCAGGACGTCCAAGAACGTCAAGCGAGCGTCAGGACCGTCCCCTAAAGAGGTGCAGGTACAAGATCAGGTCAGCACCAGTGCAGAGCTCGCTCAGGAACAGGAACAGAAGGCAGGAGTGAGATCATCTGAACACACAGTGAGACGAAGGCATTTGGACGACAGCTTGGTGTCAAGAAGAACAGCAAAGAAGAAACTTCTCTCCAAGAAGAACATCAAGGACAGACTGACGTTCTGCAGAAAGTGTAGGGATTGAACTGCAGAGGACTGGGGTACAGTTATTCTCTCTGATGAAGACCCTTCAGACCGTCTGGAAAAATGACTGTATGGAGAAGAAAAGGTGAGCGCTACCATGAGTCCTGAGTCCCGCCAACAGTGAAGCATCCTGAGACCATTCCTGTGTGGAGTTGCTTCTTCTCCAGGGGAGCAGGAGCACTGCCATGAATAGGGAACAGCATCAAAACATCCTCCAAGAGGAACTTCTCCCAACCATCCAGGAGCAGTCTGGAGATGACCAGTGCTGTCTCCAGCGTGATGGAGCTCCATATCACAAAACAAAAGTGATCACCAAGCAGCTCCGAGATCAAAACACTGACATTTAGGGTCCGTCCCAATCCTAGTGAGTGTGTATGTAGGCTGTCTACATAGTGAGTGTATAAGTAGGTTGTCTAGGTAGTAAGTGTGTAAGTAGGCTGTGTAGGTAGTGAGTGTGTAAATAGGCTGTCTAGGTAGTGAGTGTGTAAGTAAGCTGTCTAGGTAGTGAGTGTGTAAGTAGGTTGTCTAAGTAGTGAGTGTGTAAGTAGGCTGTCTAGGTAGTGAGTGTGTAAGTAGGCTGTCTAGGTAGTGAGTGTGTAAATAGGCTGTCTAGGTAGTGAGTGTGTAAGTAGGCTGTCTAGGTAGTGAGTGTTCAAGTAGGCTGTCTAGGTAGTGAGTGTGTAAGTAGACTGTCTAGGTAGTGAGTGTGTAAGTAGACTGTCTAGGTAGTGAGTGTGTAGGTAGGCTGTCTAGGTAGTGAGTGTGTAAGTAGGCTGTCTAGGTAGTGAGAGTGTAAGTAGGCTGTCTAGGTAGTGAGTGTGTAAGTAGACTGTCTAGGTAGTGAGTATGTAAGTAGGTTGTCTAGGTAGTGAGTGTGTAGGTAGGCTGTCTAGGTAGTGAGTGTGTAAGTAGGCTGTCTAGGTAGTGAGTGTGTAAGTAGGCTGTGTAGGTAGTGAGTGTGTAAGTAGGCTGTCTAGGTAGTGAGTGTGTAAGTAGGCTGTCTAGGTGGTAGCTGTGTAAGTAGACTGTCTAGGTAGTGAGTGTGCAAGTAGGCTTTCTAGGTAGTGAGTGTGCAAGTAGGCTTTCTAGGTCGTGAGTGTGTAAGTAGGCTGTCTAGTTAGTGAGTGCGTAAGTAGACTGTCTAGGTAGTGAGTGCGTAAGTAGGCTGTCTAGGTAGTGAGTGTGTAAGTAGGCTGTGTAGGTAGTGAGTGTGTAAGTAGGCTGTCTATGTAGTGAGTGTGTAAGTAGACTGTCTAGGTAGTGAGTGTGTAAGTAGGCTGTCTAGGTAGTGAGTGTGTAAGTAGGCTGTCTAGGTAGTGAGTGTGTAAGTAGGCTGTCTAGGTAGTGAGTGTGCAAGTAGGCTGTCTAGGTAGTGAGTGTGTAAGTAGGCTGTCTAGGTAGTGAGCGTGTAAGTAGACTGTCTAGGTTGTGAGTGTGTAAGTAGACTGTCTGGATAGTGAGTGTGTAAGTAGGCTGTCTAGGTAGTGAGTGTGTAAGTAGACGGTCTAGGTAGTGAGTGTCTAAGTAGGCTGTCTAGGTAGTGAGTGTGTAAGTAGGCTGTCTAGGTAGTGAGTGTGTAAGTAGGCTGTCTAGGTAGTGAGTGTGTAAGTAGACTGTCTAGGTTGTGAGTGTGTAAGTAGACTGTCTAGATAGTGAGTGTGTAAGTAGGCTGTCTAGGTAGTGAGTGTGTAAGTAGACGGTCTAGGTAGTGAGTGTCTAAGTAGGCTGTCTAGGTAGTGAGTGTGTAAGTAGGCCTGTCTAGGTAGTGAGTGTGTAAGTAGGTTGTCTAGGTAGTGAGTGTGTAAGTAGGCTGTCTAGGTAGTGAGTGTGTAAGTAGGCTGTCTAGGTAGTGAGTGTGTAAGTAGGCTGTCTAGGTAGTGAGTGTGTAAGTAGGCTGTCTAGGTAGTGAATGTGTAAGTAGGCTGTCTAGGTAGTGAGTGTGTAAGTAGGCTGTCTAGGTAGTGAGTGTGTAAGTAGGCTGTCTAGGTAGTGAGTGTGTAAGTAGGCTGTCTAGGTAGTGAGTGTGTAAGTAGGCTGTCTAGGTAGTGAGTGTGTAAGTAGGTTGTCTAGGTAGTGAGTGTGTAAGTAGGCTGTCTAGGTAGTGAGTGTGTAAGTAGGCTGTCTAGGTAGTGAGTGTGTAAGTAGGCTGTCTAGGTAGTGAGTGTGTAAGTAGGCTGTCTAGGTAGTGAGTGTGTAAGTAGGCTGTCTAGGTAGTGAGTGTGTAAGTAGGCTGTCTAGGTAGTGAGTGTGTAAGTAGGTTGTCTAGGTAGTGAGTGTGTAAGTAGGCTGTCTAGGTAGTGAGTGTGTAAGTAGGCTGTCTAGGTAGTGAGTGTGTAAGTAGGCTGTCTAGGTAGTGAGTGTGTAAGTAGGTTGTCTAGGTAGTGAGTGTGTAAGTAGGCTGTCTAGGTAGTGAGTGTCTAAGTAGGTTGTCTAGGTAGTGAGTGTGTAAGTAGGCTGTCTAGGTAGTGAGTGTGTAAGTAGGCTGTCTAGGTAGTGAGTGTCTAAGTAGGTTGTCTAGGTAGTGAGTGTGTAAGTAGGCTGTCTAGGTAGTGAGTGTGTAAGTAGGTTGTCTAGGTAGTGAGTGTGTAAGTAGGCTGTCTAGGTAGTGAGTGTGTAAATAGGCTGTCTAGGTAGTGAGTGTGTAAGTAGGCTGTCTAGGTAGTGAGTGTGTAAGTAGGCTGTCTAGGTAGTGAGTGTGTAAGTAGGCTGTCTAGGTAGTGAGTGTGTAAATAGGCTGTCTAGGTAGTGAGTGTGTAAGTAGGCTGTCTAGGTAGTGAGTGTGTAAGTAAGCTGTCTAGGTAGTGAGTGTGTAAGTAGGCTGTCTAGGTAGTGAGTGTGTAAGTAGGCTGTCTAGGTAGTGAGTGTGTAAATAGGCTGTCTAGGTAGTGAGTGTGTAAGTAGGCTGTCTAGGTAGTGAGTGTGTAAGTAGGCTGTCTAGGTAGTGAGTGTGTAAATAGGCTGTCTAGGTAGTGAGTGTGTAAGTAGGCTGTCTAGGTAGTGAGTGTGTAAATAGGCTGTCTAGGTAGTGAGTGTGTAAGTAGGCTGTCTAGGTAGTGAGTGTGTAAACAGATTACTGAGACGCTCTAGTTAGAGAGAGACTGCGTCACGGCTTGTTCCCCCCACTGCAGCACGCCACCGGGGGTTTAGCTGGTTGCTAAGCTACCGGCCCGCATCCAAAACAATAGCCCGAGTCTAAAAACTCCTCTAGTATAAATGCTAATGTCTGGAGTATAAAGTGTAAATGGTGAAGGACTCGTTACAGAGTTGATAATTAAAAACTGTTTTGTGTGATTTTATGACCAGAAACACATTAAAACTCCAGAGAATCAAAATAATCACATTTTAAAACCACTTCACTGCTCCTAGATCAGCCTGTGGTGCATCATGGGATTGTCTTAGCGGCTGAGGAAGAGTTCACTACTTCTTAAAATCAGGTCTAAATAAGGTTCCTCAGTAGCAGTATGTTTAAGGTATGTAAGAATTGGGACAGTCTACATGTAGGGAGTGTGCTATGATGTAATATGCTGCCTATGTAGGAGCTCACTAGGATTTGAGACAGACCCGTTAGGTCCATGGCCTGAAAACTCTTTAGATCTCAATCCCTCTGAGAACCTGTGGTCAGTCCTCAAACTGAGGGTGGACAAACAAAAACACTGATTGGGTGAGAACAGGTTCATCATTCAAGATGTTGCTTAGAAGCTGATCTCCAGCGTGCCGAGAAGAAACTGCTGAAGTCTTAAAGAAGATCAACGCTGGAGATCTGAAGTCTGTGTTTGTTAATAAACAGTTAACACACGTATGGAATCGTTATAAAATATAAACATCTGACCACAGCTTCATAAACCGAGACACTGAGAGAAAACCAAAACTGACTTCCACACTATAAATCAATCAATCAATCAATCAATCAATCAAAAAATAAATAAATCAATCAATCAATAAAAAAATCTTATTTAATGATATTTATTCAGGTTCCGGACAAGTTTACAAAATAAAAGTCAACACAGTCACTTATTACAAACATACGAATTTATTTTAAATACATTATATACACACAGATCACGTACAGAGTTCGACCCGTCACACCGCGTACCGCTCTCCTTCATTCCGCCGCTTTAATACTGCAGTCTTTAAAATGGCTTTCACAGCCCAGCGCGCCCAGGACCCCCGCGGACCCCCACACGCCGTGCAGCAGGTTATAAATAAAGTTGGGTTTATTACAGTGCCTTCTGTGCCCGTTATAAATAAAAAACAAAATCGTTAAATATCCCCCCAAAAGAAACGAGTCAGTAGAGGTCCGCGCGGCTGGAGAACAGGGGAACTGCACAGGCCGTCAATCAACAGAAACCCAAACAAACATCTAATAAATAAACCTGGACACATTAGTAGCAAGTGTGGAGCTCCAGAGTGACCTCAGAGTGACCTCAGAGTGACCTCAGAGTGACCAGTCCTGGCCGAACAGTCCTCCAGTGAACTGACCGCTGGTCACCCCCAGAAAGTGCTGCCTCCACCGTGACGCTCCGAGAGCAACGCCTCACATCGGAATCCTGTAACAGACAAACAGACTCAGAAGCTAACCCAGCGGCGGCGGCGCTAACCCAGCGGCGGCGGCGCTAACCCAGCGGCGGCGGCGCTAACCCGCGTACCAGCCGAGTTTCACAGGAGGAGGAAGCTAATCAGCATATTTCAGGTAGTTAGCGCCATGCTAATAGCTAACTTCTATTACTCGCCAGCTACGCTAGCCGCACCGCTCCAGCACTAAAGAAGCACTAGCGTAGCCGCCTAGCCTGCAGTTAGCGGCTAACATCCGTACCTCTTTTTTGGTTTCACTTCCCAGCCGTCGCGGCACTTCACGAAGGTGATCTCGTTCCCTGGTTTGATCTCAGTTACCGACGAGTCCTGAGCACAGAAAGTGAACCTGAGGACAAGAACGTGAACACCAGAGTAACGTTAGCACAGGTTAGCTCAATGCTAGCACAGCAACATGCTGCTAATCACAACTCACTTCTTCTGTGTTTCCCCACATTTGACCCGGATCCTCCGAACCTCCAGGGTTTTATTGGAGGGCGCGCTGGACCAGGACCACCAAGACGTCTTAATGTGTTTCCACACGGCGGACAGCGACTGGGTGGGGCTCTCCCAGCTCAGCGTGATCTTCAGAAGATCTCCAATGTCCTCCTCCGTAAACACCAGGAACGTGTTGGTGAAGTTTAGGCCGACTCCACCCTGACTGCACGAAACAGAGGAACCACAACGGGCATGTAAGAGCCATCATCCAGATCCATGACCTACAACTACTACTGCAAACACCACCACCCATACTACTACCACCACCACCACCACCCATACTACTACCACCACCACCACCACCACCCATACTACTACCACCACCACCACCACCCATACTACTACCACCACCACCACCCATACTACTACCACCACCACCACCACCACCACCCATACTACTACCACCACCACCACCCATACTACTACCACCACCACCACCACCACCACCCATACTACTACCACCACCACCACCCATACTACTACCACCACCACCACCACCCATACTACTACCACCACCACCACCACCACCACCCATACTACTACCACCACCACCACCCATACTACTACCACCACCACCCATACTACTACCACCACCACCACCCATACTACTACCACCACCACCCATACTACTACCACCACCACCACCCATACTACTACCACCACCACCACCCATACTACTACCACCACCACCACCACCCATACTACTACCACCACCACCACCACCACCACCCATACTACTACCACCACCACCCATACTACTACCACCACCACCACCACCCATACTACTACCACCACCACCACCACCCATACTACTACCACCACCACCACCACCCATACTACTACCACCACCACCACCCATACTACTACCACCACCACCACCCATACTACTACCACCACCACCACCACCACCCATACTACTACCACCACCACCACCAACTACTACTACCACCACCACCACCACCCATACTACTACCACCACAGCAAACACCACCACCACCCATACTACTACCACCACCACCACCCATACTACTACCACCACCACCACCACCACCCATACTACTACCACCACCACCCATACTACTACCACCACAGCAAACACCACCACCACCCATACTACCACCACCACCACCACCACCCATACTACTACCACCACCACCACCACCCATACTACTACCACCACAGCAAACACCACCACCACCACCACCCATATTAATCACCACCACCACCACTAATCACCACCACTACTACTACCAGCACACTAATCACCACCACCACCACCACCCATACTAATCACCAACACCACTACTACTACCACTACTACTATTACTACTACTACTACCACCACCACTATAACTACTACCACTACTACTATTACTACTACTACTACTACTACCACCACCACACTAATCACCACCACTGTAACTATTACCACTACTACTATTACTACCACCACCACACTAATCACCACCACTATAACTACTACCACTACTACTATTACTATTACTACTACTACTACTACTACTACTACTACTACCACCACCACACTAATCACCACCACTATAACTACTACCACCACTACCACCACCACACTAATCACCACCACTATAACTACTACCACTACTACTATTACTACTACCACCACCACACTAATCACCACCACTGTAACTACTACCACTACTACTACCACTACTACTATTACTACTACTACTACCACCACCCATACTAATCACCACCACTATAACTACTACCACTACTACTATTACTACTACCACCACCACACTAATCACCACCACTGTAACTACTACCACTACTACTACTACCACCACCACACTAATCACCAGCACCACCACTACTACTACTACTACTACTACTACTACCACCACACTAATCACCACCACTACTCTTACCACCACCCATACTAATCACCACCACTACTACCACCACCACCACACTAATCACCACCACTACTACTATTACTACAACTACTACTGCAAACACCACCACACTACCACCACCACTACTACTATTACTACAACTACTACTGCAAACACCACCACACTACCACTAATACAACTGCTATCGCCACCACCAATACTATTACTACAAACACAACAACTATTATTTTTACTACCACCAACCTTACTACTGCCACCACTAGTACCAATACTAATCACTATTACTCCTACTACTACCACCACCCATACTAATCACCACCACTACAACCACCACTACTACTACTACCACCACCTCCACCCATACTAATCACCACCACTACAACTACTACCACCACTACTATTACTACTACCACCACCCATACAAATCACCACCACTACAACTACTATTACTACTACCACCACCACCACCACCCCCCATACTAATCACCACCACTACAACTACTACCACCACTACAACTACTATTACTACTACTACTACCACCACCACCCCCCATACTAATCACCACCACTACAACTACTACCACCACTACAACTACTATTACTACTACTACTACCACCACCACCACCCATACTAATCACCACCACTACAACTACTACCACCACTACTATTACTGCTACTACTACTACCACCACGCATACTAATCACCACCACTATAACTACTACCACCACTACTATTACTGCTACTACTACTACCACCACCACCCATACTAATCACCACCACTATAACTACTACCACCACCACACTAATCACCACCACTATAACTACTACCACTACTACTATTACTACTACTACCACCACCACACTAATCACCACCACTATAACTACTACCACTACTACTATTACTACTACTACTACTACCACCACCACACTAATCACCACCACTATAACTACTACCACTACTACTATTACTACTACTACCACCACCACACTAATCACCACCACTATAACTACTACCACTACTACTATTACTACTACCACCACCACACTAATCACCACCACTATAACTACTACCACTACTACTATTACTACTACTACTACCACCACCACCACACTAATCACCACCACTGTAACTACTACCACTACTACTATTACTACCACCACCACCACACTAATCACCACCACTATAACTACTACCACTACTACTATTACTACTACTACTACCACCACCACCACACTAATCACCACCACTGTAACTACTACCACTACTACTATTACTACCACCACCACCACACTAATCACCACCACTATAACTACTACCACTACTACTATTACTACTACCACCACCACACTAATCACCACCACTATAACTACTACCACTACTACTATTACTACTACTACTACTACTACCACCACCCATACTAATCACCACCACTATAACTACTACCACTACTACTATTACTACTACCACCACCACACTAATCACCACCACTATAACTACTACCACTACTACTATTACTACTACTACTACCACCACCACCACACTAATCAACACCACTGTAACTACTACCACTACTACTATTACTACCACCACCACCACACTAATCACCACCACTATAACTACTACCACTACTACTGTTACTACTACTACTACCACCACGCATACTAATCACCACCACTATAACTACTACCACCACTACTATTACTACTACCACCACCACACTAATCACCACCACTATAACTACTACCACTACTACTATTACTACTACTACTACTACTACCACCACCACACTAATCACCACCACTATAACTACTACCACCACTACTATTACTGCTACTACTACTACCACCACCACCCATACTAATCACCACCACTATAACTACTACCACTACTACTATTACTACTACTACCACCACCACCACACTAATCACCACCACTATAACTACTACCACTACTACTATTACTACTACTACTACTACTACTACTACTACCACCACCACCACCACACTAATCACCACCACTATAACTACTACCACTACTACTATTACTACTACTACCACCACCACACTAATCACCACCACTATAACTACTACCAGCACTACTATTACTACTACTACTACTACTACTACCACCACCACACTAATCACCACCACTATAACTACTACCACTACTACTACTACCACCACCCATACTAATCACCACCACTATAACTACTACCACTACTACTATTACTACTACTACTACTACCACCACCACACTAATCACCACCACTATAACTACTACCACCACTACCACACTAATCACCACCACTATAACTACTACCACTACTACTATTACTACTACCACCACCACACTAATCACCACCACTATAACTACTACCACTACTACTATTACTACTACTACTACTACTACCACCACCCATACTAATCACCACCACTATAACTACTACCACTACTACTATTACTACTACCACCACCACACTAATCACCACCACTATAACTACTACCACTACTACTATTACTACTACTACTACCACCACCACCACACTAATCACCACCACTATAACTACTACCACTACTACTATTACTACTACCACCACCACACTAATCACCACCACTATAACTACTACCACTACTACTATTACTACTACTACTACCACCACCACCACACTAATCACCACCACTGTAACTACTACCACTACTACTATTACTACCACCACCACCACACTAATCACCACCACTATAACTACTACCACCACTACTATTACTACTACTACTACCACCACCACACTAATCACCACCACTATAACTACTACCACCACTACCACCACCACACTAATCACCACCACTATAACTACTACCACTATTACTACTACTACTACCACCACCACACTAATCACCACCACTATAACTACTACCACTACTACTATTACTACTACTACTACCACCACCCATACTAATCACCACCACTATAACTACTACCACTACTACTATTACTACTACTACCACCACACTAATCACCACCACTATAACTACTACCACCACTACCACCACCACACTAATCACCACCACTATAACTACTACCACTACTACTATTACTACTACCACCACCACACTAATCACCACCACTATAACTACTACCACTACTACTATTACTACTACTACTACCACCACCACACTAATCACCACCACTATAACTACTACCACTACTACTATTACTACTACTACTACCACCACCACACTAATCACCACCACTATAACTACTACCACTACTACTACTACCACCACCACCACACTAATCACCACCACTATAACTACTACCACTACTACTATTACTACTACTACTACTACCACCACCACACTAATCACCACCACTGTAACTACTACCACTACTACTATTACTACTACTACTACTACCACCACCACCACACTAATCACCACCACTGTAACTACTACCACTACTACTATTAGTAAATATGCAGCTGAAGTTGCTCCAGAGTACATTAGAAGTAAGTCTGTTGAGTAAAACGAGTTAAAGCAGATTAGAGGACAGAGTCCAGAAGCTGTTGGTATCGAGGCTCACATGTCTACGCTCAGGTCTCTGGTGTCGTTCTGGGATCCGTACAGTTTCACGTAGAAGGTTGGATCTGCATCATCGGCGCTCTTTCTGTTGAAAACGTGCATCTTCATCTGGTAATGATAACCTGCAAGAGAAACACCCGTTACTATGGTTACTGAGTTTATCTATACAACATGTTTCAACCGGTTCTAAACCTCTGATTGATCAGCAGTTCAGAACTAAAGCTGATGATGTTGAAGTCTCTCACCGGCGAAGGGCGTATCTGCTCGGGTCTTCAGGTACATCTTGCTGTTTCTCCTCTTCCTCATCTTCTTGGCGTTGTAGCCGATGTTGTTGCAGCGGTTCTTCCGGCAGCTCAGGCAGATGCCCTTGTTGAAGCGGTCGGGTCCGACACACTGATACGCGTAGCTAACGTGATCTTTGTTCATCAGAGAGTCCACGAACAGGTGCACCGCTCGCTCGTGCTCACACTTCATCACGTCCATGAAGTCTACAGAGAACAGACGGACAGTCAGCCCCAACCACAACCTGGACCAGTTCAAACAACCAAGAGAGCACCGCCCACAGAGCGCCGACCACCGACCGCAGAGCGCCGACCACCGACCGCAGAGCGCCGACCACCGACCGCAGAGCGCCGACCGCCGACCGCAGAGCGCCGAACGCCGACCGCAGAGCGCCGACCACAGAGCGCCGACCACAGAGCGCCGACCACAGAGCGCCGACCACAGAGCGCCGACCACCAACCACAGAGAGCCGACCACCGACCACAGAGCGCAGAGCACCGACCACAGAGTGCAGAGCACAGAGCGCCGACCACAGAGCGCCGACCACAGAGCGCCGACCACAGACCACAGACCGCAGAGCGCCGAACACCGACCGCAGAGCGCCGACCGCAGAGCGCCGACCACAGACCGCAGAGCGCCGAACACCGACCGCAGAGCGCCGACCACCGACCGCAGAGCGCCGACCACCGACCGCAGAGCGCCGACCACAGAACGCCGACCACCGACCGCAGAGCGCCGAACGCCGACCGCAGAGCGCCGAACGCCGACCGCAGAGCACCGACCGCAGAGCGCCGACCGCAGAGCGCCGACCACAGAGCGCCGACCACAGAGCGCCGACCACAGAGCGCCGACCACAGAGCGCCGACCACCGACCACAGAGAGCCGACCACCGACCACAGAGCGCAGAGCGCCGACCACAGAGCGCCGACCACAGAGCGCCGACCACAGAGCGCAGAGCGCCGAACACCGACCGCAGAGCGCCGACCGCAGAGCGCCGACCGCAGAGCGCCGACCGCAGAGCGCCGACCGCAGAGCGCCGACCACCGACCGCAGAGCGCCGACCACCGACCGCAGAGCGCCGACCACCGACCGCCGACCACAGAGAGCCGACCACCGACCACAGAGCGCAGAACACCGACCACAGAGCGCAGAACACCGACCACAGAGCGCAGACCACAGAGCGCCGACCGCAGACCACAGAGCGCCAAACACCGACCACAGAGCGCCAAACACCGACCACAGAGCGCCGAACACCGACCACAGAGCGCCGAACACCGACCACAGAGCGCCGAACACCGACCACTGAACGCAGAGCGCTGAACACTGAACGCAGAGCGCTGACCAGAGCGCCGAACACTGACCGCAGAGCGCCAAACACTGACCACTGAACGCAGAGCGCTAAACACTGACCACTGATCGCAGAGCGCTAAACACTGACCACTGATCGCAGAGCGCTGAACACTGACCGCAGAGCGCTAAACACTGACCACTGACCGCAGAACGCTAAACACTGACCGCAGAGCGCTGACCACTGACCGCAGAGCGCTGAACACTGACCACCGACCGCAGAGCGCCGACCACCGACCGCAGAGCGCCGACCACCGACCGCAGAGCGCCGACCGCCGACCGCAGAGCGCCGAACGCCGACCGCAGAGCGCCGACCACAGAGCGCCGACCACAGAGCGCCGACCACAGAGCGCCGACCACAGAGCGCCGACCACCAACCACAGAGAGCCGACCACCGACCACAGAGCGCAGAGCACCGACCACAGAGTGCAGAGCACAGAGCGCCGACCACAGAGCGCCGACCACAGAGCGCCGACCACAGACCACAGACCGCAGAGCGCCGAACACCGACCGCAGAGCGCCGACCGCAGAGCGCCGACCACAGACCGCAGAGCGCCGAACACCGACCGCAGAGCGCCGACCACCGACCGCAGAGCGCCGACCACCGACCGCAGAGCGCCGACCGCAGAACGCCGACCACCGACCGCAGAGCGCCGAACGCCGACCGCAGAGCGCCGAGCACCGACCGCAGAGCGCCGACCGCAGAGCGCCGACCACAGAGCGCCGACCACAGAGCGCCGACCACAGAGCGCCGACCACAGAGCGCCGACCACCGACCACAGAGAGCCGACCACCGACCACAGAGCGCAGAGCGCCGACCACAGAGCGCCGACCACAGAGCGCCGACCACAGAGCGCAGAGCGCCGAACACCGACCGCAGAGCGCCGACCGCAGAGCGCCGACCGCAGAGCGCCGACCGCAGAGCGCCGACCGCCGACCGCAGAGCGCCGACCGCAGAGCGCCGACCACCGACCGCAGAGCGCCGACCACCGACCGCAGAGCGCCGACCACCGACCGCCGACCACAGAGAGCCGACCACCGACCACAGAGCGCAGAACACCGACCACAGAGCGCAGAACACCGACCACAGAGCGCAGACCACAGAGCGCCGACCGCAGACCACAGAGCGCCGACCACCGACCGCAGAGCGCCGACCACCGACCGCAGAGCGCCGACCGCCGACCGCAGAGCGCCGAACGCCGACCGCAGAGCGCCGACCACAGAGCGCCGACCACAGAGCGCCGACCACAGAGCGCCGACCACAGAGCGCCGACCACCAACCACAGAGAGCCGACCACCGACCACAGAGCGCAGAGCACCGACCACAGAGTGCAGAGCACAGAGCGCCGACCACAGAGCGCCGACCACAGAGCGCCGACCACAGACCACAGACCGCAGAGCGCCGAACACCGACCGCAGAGCGCCGACCGCAGAGCGCCGACCACAGACCGCAGAGCGCCGAACACCGACCGCAGAGCGCCGACCACCGACCGCAGAGCGCCGACCACCGACCGCAGAGCGCCGACCACAGAACGCCGACCACCGACCGCAGAGCGCCGAACGCCGACCGCAGAGCGCCGAACGCCGACCGCAGAGCACCGACCGCAGAGCGCCGACCGCAGAGCGCCGACCACAGAGCGCCGACCACAGAGCGCCGACCACAGAGCGCCGACCACCGACCACAGAGAGCCGACCACCGACCACAGAGCGCAGAGCGCCGACCACAGAGCGCCGACCACAGAGCGCCGACCACAGAGCGCAGAGCGCCGAACGCCGACCGCAGAGCGCCGACCGCAGAGCGCCGACCGCAGAGCGCCGACCACCGACCGCAGAGCGCCGACCGCAGAGCGCCGACCACCGACCGCAGAGCGCCGACCACCGACCGCAGAGCGCCGACCACCGACCGCCGACCACAGAGAGCCGACCACCGACCACAGAGCGCAGAACACCGACCACAGAGCGCAGAACACCGACCACAGAGCGCAGACCACAGAGCGCCGACCGCAGACCACAGAGCGCCAAACACCGACCACAGAGCGCCAAACACCGACCACAGAGCGCCGAACACCGACCACAGAGCGCCGAACACCGACCACAGAGCGCCGAACACCGACCACTGAACGCAGAGCGCTGAACACTGAACGCAGAGCGCTGACCAGAGCGCCGAACACTGACCGCAGAGCGCCAAACACTGACCACTGAACGCAGAGCGCTAAACACTGACCACTGATCGCAGAGCGCTAAACACTGACCACTGATCGCAGAGCGCTGAACACTGACCGCAGAGCGCTAAACACTGACCACTGACCGCAGAACGCTAAACACTGACCGCAGAGCGCTGACCACTGACCGCAGAGCGCTGAACACTGACCACCGACCGCAGAGCGCCGACCACCGACCGCAGAGCGCCGACCACCGACCGCAGAGCGCCGACCGCCGACCGCAGAGCGCCGAACGCCGACCGCAGAGCGCCGACCACAGAGCGCCGACCACAGAGCGCCGACCACAGAGCGCCGACCACAGAGCGCCGACCACCAACCACAGAGAGCCGACCACCGACCACAGAGCGCAGAGCACCGACCACAGAGTGCAGAGCACAGAGCGCCGACCACAGAGCGCCGACCACAGAGCGCCGACCACAGACCACAGACCGCAGAGCGCCGAACACCGACCGCAGAGCGCCGACCGCAGAGCGCCGACCACAGACCGCAGAGCGCCGAACACCGACCGCAGAGCGCCGACCACCGACCGCAGAGCGCCGACCACCGACCGCAGAGCGCCGACCGCAGAACGCCGACCACCGACCGCAGAGCGCCGAACGCCGACCGCAGAGCGCCGAGCACCGACCGCAGAGCGCCGACCGCAGAGCGCCGACCACAGAGCGCCGACCACAGAGCGCCGACCACAGAGCGCCGACCACAGAGCGCCGACCACCGACCACAGAGAGCCGACCACCGACCACAGAGCGCAGAGCGCCGACCACAGAGCGCCGACCACAGAGCGCCGACCACAGAGCGCAGAGCGCCGAACACCGACCGCAGAGCGCCGACCGCAGAGCGCCGACCGCAGAGCGCCGACCGCAGAGCGCCGACCGCCGACCGCAGAGCGCCGACCGCAGAGCGCCGACCACCGACCGCAGAGCGCCGACCACCGACCGCAGAGCGCCGACCACCGACCGCCGACCACAGAGAGCCGACCACCGACCACAGAGCGCAGAACACCGACCACAGAGCGCAGAACACCGACCACAGAGCGCAGACCACAGAGCGCCGACCGCAGACCACAGAGCGCCAAACACCGACCACAGAGCGCCAAACACCGACCACAGAGCGCCGAACACCGACCACAGAGCGCCGAACACCGACCACAGAGCGCCGAACACCGACCACTGAACGCAGAGCGCTGAACACTGAACGCAGAGCGCTGACCAGAGCGCCGAACACTGACCGCAGAGCGCCAAACACTGACCACTGAACGCAGAGCGCTAAACACTGACCACTGATCGCAGAGCGCTAAACACTGACCACTGATCGCAGAGCGCTGAACACTGACCACTGATCGCAGAGCGCTGAACACTGACCACTGACCGCAGAACGCTAAACACTGACCGCAGAGCGCTGACCACTGACCGCAGAGCGCTGAACACTGACCACTGACCGCAGAGCGCTGAACACTGACCGCAGAGATTAGCACTGACAGCGTTAGCAGCGCTAGCAATACAGT
>CM038710.1:262500-272500 GCA_021613375.1 Megaleporinus macrocephalus
CGTATCTGGTACCAGATGCTGAGCTCTACTTCTCCACCTGCTCAAACAGCGCTCGTGGATTCAGTTGGTGAGCAGGTGTGCTGGAGCTCCTCACCTCGGAGTGAAAAGTTCCATCACTCTGCCAGGAGCTCCTCAAGCCAACGTGTTAAAAATATTCCGGCACATTTTTAGCCCTCCGGAGAGCCAGCTGGACCCCCAGGAGCAGGAGCGCTGGAGCTCACCCGCTTCAGACCTGGTTTTAATTCTCTCTTCATCTGCACTCAGTTCAGAACCAGTTTTAAATCCACATGAACCCCACCGACCTCCACCCACTGCTCCACAGACCTCCACCCACTGCATCAAACACACCGGAGCCCCTCTAATGAGGAAACACCTCTGAAGATCAATCACAGCGACCCCAGAGTTCGATCCAAACATCAAAGCTCAGGTTGGAGTCCTACTGACCCTCTTTGAGGAACTCGCAGTTCCACCTTAAATCACCTTCAGTGGCGCAGCAGTGGCAGTCTCGCGCCTGACGCTGCCGTGGCATTTAAGGTGGAACTGAGAGTTCCTCAAAGAGGGTCAGTAGGAACCGAGTTCTGGGTTCCTCACCTTCAGGAACGTCGTTGCTAAGCGCACTCAGAGTCCACAGCGCGAGGAGGGTCCACAGGAAAACCGGCACGTTCCTCACAAAGCTCACAGCCATCACACACAGCTCCACTGAGGGCCAACCGGAAGGAGTCTGGAGCTTCTCGAACTCTTTAAAGTCGGTGAAGTTGTCCTGGGCCGCTCTTCTCCCCCTCCCCGTGTGAGTCCGCGCGCAGTGGAATGAATGGAGCCGCTCGCCTCGTAACTTTTAAATAGTTCCTCTCTGAGGGTCAGCTGACCATCGGCAGATTCCCCACGAGCTACTCCGCGGCCTCTGATTGGTCAAGCCCCTAGCGGTGGGCGGGGCCTTGGGGTGTGAATGAAAAGAGACGTTAACCCTTAACCTGCAGGAGGAGTGGGGTGGGGGAGCGTCACGAGCGGGTGGGTGGGCGAGCTGTTTGTTTGTTTGTTTGTTTGTGTTTGAGTTTGTATTTACTTTAGAGTAAAAAAGCCCCGCCCACTTCAAACACGTGCGAAGATGATCAGCAATAAAGCAATTTCTGATAAGATAAAGTTTATTGATCCTCTACAGACACCGTACTGAGCTCTGAGTACACGAGCGTCAATAATAATAATAATAATAATAATAATAATAATAATAATAATAATAATAATATTTAATTTTATTAAAACATTAATCGTATCTAGAACTTTACTTCCTGTGTGATGAGGCAGGAGGTGTGTGTGGGGGGCAGTTCTGCTCTGTGAGGACCACCGGGGTGGGTACCGGAATGGTTTTTGGAATGTTTCCGGAATGTTTGTTGTGGGGAAGGTGGTGAGACTGTGACTCGCTGGGTTCTTCCACAGCCGGTTTTACACTGACTGGAGGTTCTTTATGAGAATGTTCTTCAGACAGGTTCTCTGATTGGTTCTGTGGAGAACCGTGTGTGTGAATAGGAGCTCGGTCCCAACACCCAGAACACCCAGAACACCCAGAACACCCAGAACACCCAACACCCAGAACACCCAACACCCAGAACACCCAACACCCAACACCCAGAACACCCAACACCCAGAACACCCAACACCCAACACCCAGAACACCCAACACCCAGAACACCCAACACCCAGAACACCTTCTACCCGACATCCAGTTACAGCTCTGAAACCAGCAGCTCAGCTAGAACTCAGCTCTACATGATCTTCACCTCAAACCTACTGTTACCCTCATATGTAAATGAGCTCTGTTCTGATTGGCTGCCCAGGTTGAAACATTCCTCATGAACTGATTGTCAATAGGCGCAGCCAAGAGGCTGCAAGCAGAGTGGGTGTGGCCAAACAGATGCAGGTACAGTGGGTGTGGCCAAACAGATGCAGGTACAGTGGGTGTGGCCAAACAGATGCAGGTACAGTGGGTGTGGCAGAGCAGACGCAGCCGCTCAGAATTAAAGGACCAACACCCCACGAGACCCCGGCGCCAGACCACCTACATGGGTGTTGGGACCGAGCTCCTATTCACACACACGGTTCTCCACAGAACCAATCAGAGAACCTGACAGGTCCACTCCGCGGGGTCCGACTGACCTGCTGTAGATCGGCTCCAGCTCAGCTGAACTTCAGAAGCTCTAGAGTCTCAGAGCTCCTCCACAGCTCCGAGGATCAGGATCCTCCCGGAATTCCACAGTTTTCCTAAGACACGTTCCTGAGCATTAGCATTAGCTTACCTGGCATCTGAGGGGCTCCCCTAGTCCCCCGGCCCCTCAACCCCTGTTTAAAAACACATCGATCAATACATTCAACAGAGCGGGAATGATCAGACTCCAGTGATCAGATCACTAGTCTGATACGGAGAGTCTTCACTGACCTTACTTTAAATCAGACACCAGATTAGACACACCACCATATCTGTACATCAGAGTCTCTCCATCAATCCTGAGTGAAAATAAAGAATGATCGATTGATTTATTGATTGACTGATTGATTGACAGATGAATTGATTGATTGATTGATTGATTTAGTGACTGCTTGATTAATTGATTGATTGATTGATTTATTGACTGATTGATTGATTGATTGATTGATTGATTGATTGATTGCCTGATGGATTGATTGACACTTTGGTGAGCAGATTTTAGGTGAGAGCCAAACTGAGGAAACTCAGAACAGCTGAACTGAGTGAGTTATAAATCAGTGGGAATCAGAAAGTTAATGAATATCTGAGGAGTTTATTCCGAACGGAGCGTCTCGTCTCGGCAGAGCCGGAACAGAGAGGGACGGTCAGCGAGCGGTCAGCGAGCGGTCACTACTTTGAATAATAACTGAGTAACGTGTGACGGAGGAATTTCAGGTCTCCAGATAAACTAATAACCGGAATGTTCTGAAACATGATAATAATTAATAATCCCAGAACATGATTCCATAACAGCACTAAAACCATTCCCAGCCGCCACTTCTCCAGAACCAGGACTCCTCAGAATCCCTGACCAGCAGCTGATCTGAACTCCAGCATCTCGTCCGTCACCATCGTTCAGGCCGGACCGTAGCGGACCTCTCACTCTGATCTGTAGTCATTCCCATATCAGGAATTCCGGGTCGGATTTGTTTATGGGAAAATGTATTTAAATATGTAACTTTGTTTGGAATGTTGATGGTGAGCTGAATCTTTGGGATCTATCTGTCCTGCAAGTGTCTCTCCAGCATTAGCGGTTTGGCTCCTGACCGTCCTCGTAACCGCGGCAACACTTGGGACGGGAATGTACACAGAACTAACCGGATCGGCTTTGTTTATAACCGGACGTCACCCGGAGCTCGTCTTCCTCGGAACGACGCAGGTCTGTTTGTTTACCTGCGGCTGTTTTGTAAACAAGTCTCTGCTCTGAGGTCGGACCCCTCCGCTCCCGAACGCTGACCCCGCTCCATGATGAAGATCCCGCAGGTGCTGAAAGATCTGAAGGTGGTGGAGATGATCTGCATTCAGAATGAACTACATCACCTACATCACCTACATCTACATCACCTACATCACCTACATCTACATCACCTACATCAGCTACATCACCTACACCACCTACATCTACATTACCTACATCACCTACACCACCTACATCTACACCACCTACATCACCTACATCTACTTCACCTACATCTACATTACCTACATCACCTACACCACCTACATCACCTACATCTACTTCACCTACATCTACATTACCTACATCACCTACACCACCTACATCACCTACATCTACTTCACCTACATCTACATTACCTACATCACCTACACCACCTACATCTACACCACCTACATCTACATTACCTACATCACCTACACCACCTACATCTACACCACCTACATCACCTACACCACCTACATCTACACCACCTATATCACCTACATCTACTTCACCTACATCTACATTACCTACATCACCTACACCACCTACATCTACACCACCTACATCACCTACACCACCTACATCTACACCACCTACATCACCTACATCTACTTCACCTACATCACCTATATCTACACCACCTACATCTACATCACCTACATCACCTACATCACCTACACACCTACATCACCTACATCACCTACATCACCTATACACCTACATCACCTACATCACCTATACACCTACATCACCTACACACCTACACATCACCTACATCACCTACATCACCTACATCACCTACATCATCTACACCTACATCACCTACATCTACATCACCTACATCACCTACATCACCTACATCTACATCACCTACATCACTTACATCTACATCACCTACATCTACATCACCTACATCACTCACATCTACATCACCTACATCACCTACATCTACATCACCTACACCTACATCACCTACATCTACATCACCTACATCACCTACATCTACATCACTTACATCTACATCACCTACATCTACATCACCTACATCACTCACATCTACATCACCTACATCACCTACATCTACATCTCCTACATCACCTACATCTACATCACCTACATCTACATCACTTACATCTACATCACCTACATCACCTACATCTACATCACCTACATCACCTACTGCACCAAGATCTACATCACCTACATCACCTATATCTACATCACCTACACCTACATCACCTACATCTACATCACCTACATCTACATCATCTACATCAACTACAATTACATTAACTACATCTACATCACCTACATCACCTACAGCACCAAGATCGATATCACCTACACCTACATCACCTACATCACCTACATCTACATCTCCTACATCTACATCACCTACATCACCTACATCTACATCTACATCTACATTTCCTACATAACGCACATCTACTTCACCTACATCACCTACATCTACATCTACATCTCCTACATCTACATCACCTACATCACCTACATCTACATCACCTACATAACCCACATCTACTTCACCTACATCACCTACTTCTACATCACCTACACCTACATCACATGCATCACCTACATCACCTACATCTCAGAGATCAGAGAAATCAGAGAGATCAGAGAGAACAGAGAGATCAGAGAGATCAGAGAGATCAGACAAGTCAGAGGGATCAGAAAGATCAGAGAGAGCAGAGAGATCAGAGATAGCAGAGAGATCAGAGAGAGCAGAGAGATCAGAGAGATCAGAGAGAGCAGAGAGATCAGAGAGATCAGAGAGATCAGAGAGAGCAGAGAGATCAGAGAGAGCAGAGAGATCAGAGATAGCAGAGAGATCAGAGATAGCAGAGAGATCAGAGAGATCAGAGAGAGCAGAGAGATCAGAGATAGCAGAGAGATCAGAGAGATCAGAGAGATCAGAGAGAGCAGAGAGATCAGAGAGATCAGAGAGAGCAGAGAGATCAGAGAGAGCAGAGAGATCAGAGAGATCAGAGAGATCAGAGAGAGCAGAGAGATCAGAGAGATCAGAGAGAGCAGAGAGATCAGAGAGATCAGAGAGATCAGAGAGAGCAGAGAGATCAAAGAGATCAGAGATAGCAGAGAGATCAGAGAGATCAGAGAGAGCAGAGAGATCAGAGAGATCAGAGAGAGCAGAGAGATCAGAGAGAGCAGAGAGATCAGAGAGAGCAGAGAGAGCAGAGAGATCAGAGAGATCAGAGAGATCAGAGATAGCAGAGAGATCAGAGAGATCAGAGAGATCAGAGAGATCAGAGAGATCAGAGATAGCAGAGAGATCAGAGAGATCAGAGAGAGCAGAGAGATCAGAGATCAGAGAGATCAGAGAGAGCAGAGAGATCAGAGAGATCAGAGAGAGCAGAGAGATCAGAGAGATCAGAGAGATCAGAGATAGCAGAGAGATCAGAAAGATCAGAGAGATCAGAGAGAGCAGAGAGATCAGAGAGATCAGAGAGATCAGAGATAGCAGAGAGATTACATAGATCGCTGTTAGCTCTACAGCAGGTCAGGCTCTAACATACACCCCCCCCCCCATCTTCAATCTACACCACATTACAACACCTGTTTCCAGACAAGCCCCGCCCCTTTAACTACAATTATCCCCTGGGATCAATAAAGTATTTCTGATTCTGATTACTTTGATTAGCTAATCCTGTTCTACACTCATCTGCAGATACTAATCAGGTAATTTTGTGTGCATATATAACTTTTACAATTATTTTGTTATTTATATTAATACCTGCTGCATTCTCGATTAACAACAACAACAACAACAACAATAATAATAATAATAATAATATATTTATAAATATTTATATAATAATATATAATAATACATTTAATATATAATATATTTCAGTATTTTTAAATTAATTATAATACAGTATTTCACAGGATTGAAGAAATTAACAGTTACATTTTTTGGCATCATTAAATATTTTATATAGTTAATTAAATATTAATTGTAATGATTATGTGAAACTACTAACGCTGTGCAGCGCAGAGGCAGAGACTTTTATTATGACGGGATCTCTGGGTTTGGTAGTGAGGAACGGAGAAGTCTGGCATAATAAAAGTCTCAGCTGTAGAGCAGTACAGAGGAGTAGTAGTAGTTTTACTAAAAGTGTTATTATTATTATTATTATTATTATTATTATTATTATTATTATTATTATTATTATTATTATTTAATTCAGTACTATCTGAAACACCGCTTACCACAAAGTCCTGAAATCTATATTCAGAATATTTTAATTAGACTATTAATCCAGTCGTTTAAAGAAAATCTGTTAGATCACACGCTGGGATTTAAGGTGGAGACTTCTGAGAGGATAAACTGAGGCAACTGCACCATCTGCTGGTTAAACCACATTCCTGTCTCCAGAGAAACAGTGAACACAGAAACAAAGGACACAGAAACAGTGGACAGAAACAGAGGACACAGAGAAACACTGAACACAGAGAAACACTGAACACAGAAAAAACACTGAAAACAGAGAAACAGTGAACACAAAGAAACAGTGAACACAAAGAAACACAGAACACAGAGAAACACATAACTCAGAGAAACACTGAACACAGAGAAACACAGAACACAGAGAAACACTGAACACAAAGAAACAGTGAACACAAAGAAACAGTGAACACAAAGAAACACAGAACACAGAGAAACACAGAACTCAGAGAAACACAGAACTCAGAGAAACACTGAACACAGAGAAACACATAACACAGAGAAACACTGAACACAAAGAAACAGTGAACACAGAGAAACACAGAACACAGAGAAACACAGAACACAGAGAAACAGTGAACACAAAGAAACAGTGAACACAAAGAAACACAGAACACAGAGAAACACAGAACTCAGAGAAACACAGAACTCAGAGAAACACTGAACACAGAGAAACACAGAACACAGAGAAACACTGAACACAAAGAAACAGTGAACACAAAGAAACAGTGAACACAAAGAAACACAGAACACAGAGAAACACAGAACTCAGAGAAACACAGAACTCAGAGAAACACTGAACACAGAGAAACACAGAACACAGAGAAACACTGAACACAAAGAAACAGTGAACACAAAGAAACAGTGAACACAAAGAAACAGTGAACACAAAGAAACACTGAACACAAAGAAACAGTGAACACAGAGAAACAGTGAACACAAAGAAACACTGAACACAAAGAAACAGTGAACACAGAGAAACAGTGAACACAAAGAAACACTGAACACAGAGAAGCACTGAACACAAAGAAACAGTGAACATAAAGAAACAGTGAACACAGAAAAACACTGAAAACAGAGAAACAGTGAACACAAAGAAACAGTGAACACAAAGAAACAAAGAACACAGAGAAACACAGAACTCAGAGAAACACAGAACTCAGAGAAACACAGAACACAGAGAAACACAGAACACAGAGAAACACTGAACACAAAGAAACAGTGAACACAAAGAAACAGTGAACACAAAGAAACAGTGAACACAAAGAAACACTGAACACAAAGAAACAGTGAACATAAAGAAACAGTGAACACAGAAAAACACTGAACACAGAGAAACACTGAACACAGAGAAACACAGAACTCAGAGAAACACTGAACACAGAGAAACACACAACACAGAGAAACACTGAACACAAAGAAACAGTGAACATAAAGAAACAGTGAACACAAGAAAACACTGAACACAGAGAAACACAGAACAGAGAAACACTGAACACAGAGAAACACAGAACTCAGAGAAACACAGAACTCAGAGAAACACTGAACACAGAGAAACACTGAACACAGAGAAACACTGAACACAAAGAAACAGTGAACACAAAGAAACAGTGAACACAAAGAAACACAGAACACAGAGAAACACAGAACTCAGAGAAACACAGAACTCAGAGAAACACTGAACACAGAGAAACACATAACACAGAGAAACACTGAACACAAAGAAACAGTGAACACAGAGAAACACAGAACACAGAGAAACACAGAACACAGAGAAACAGTGAACACAAAGAAACAGTGAACACAAAGAAACACAGAACACAGAGAAACACAGAACTCAGAGAAACACAGAACTCAGAGAAACACTGAACACAGAGAAACACAGAACACAGAGAAACACTGAACACAAAGAAACAGTGAACACAAAGAAACAGTGAACACAAAGAAACACAGAACACAGAGAAACACAGAACTCAGAGAAACACAGAACTCAGAGAAACACTGAACACAGAGAAACACAGAACACAGAGAAACACTGAACACAAAGAAACAGTGAACACAAAGAAACAGTGAACACAAAGAAACACTGAACACAAAGAAACAGTGAACACAAAGAAACAGTGAACACAAAGAAACACTGAACACAAAGAAACAGTGAACACAGAGAAACAGTGAACACAAAGAAACAGTGAACACAGAGAAGCACTGAACACAAAGAAACAGTGAACATAAAGAAACAGTGAACACAGAAAAACACTGAAAACAGAGAAACAGTGAACACAAAGAAACAGTGAACACAAAGAAACAAAGAACACAGAGAAACACAGAACTCAGAGAAACACAGAACTCAGAGAAACACAGAACACAGAGAAACACAGAACACAGAGAAACACTGAACACAAAGAAACAGTGAACACAAAGAAACAGTGAACACAAAGAAACACTGAACACAAAGAAACAGTGAACATAAAGAAACAGTGAACACAGAAAAACACTGAACACAGAGAAACACTGAAAACAGAGAAACACAGAACTCAGAGAAACACTGAACACAGAGAAACACAGAACACAGAGAAACACTGAACACAAAGAAACAGTGAACATAAAGAAACAGTGAACACAAAAAAACACTGAACACAGAGAAACACAGAACAGAGAAACACTGAACACAGAGAAACACAGAACACAGAGAAACACTGAACACAGAGAAACACTGAACACAAAGAAACAGTGAACACAAAGAAACAGTGAACACAAAGAAACAGTGAACACAAAGAAACACTGAACACAAAGAAACAGTGAACACAGAGAAACAGTGAACACAAAGAAACACTGAACACAAAGAAACAGTGAACACAGAGAAACAGTGAACACAAAGAAACACTGAACACAGAGAAGCACTGAACACAGAGAAACACTGAACACAAAGAAACAGTGAACACAAAGAAACAGTGAACACAAAAAAACACTGAACACAGAAAAACACTGAACACAGAGAAACACTGAACACAGAGAAACACAGAACTCAGAGAAACACTGAACACAGAGAAACACTGAACACAAAGAAACAGTGAACACAGAGAAACAGTGGATACATATAGTGGATATAGTAGTTATAGTGGTATATACAGTAGATACAATGGATACAATTTTATATACAGTAGATACGGTGGATACAGTGGATACAGTGGATACAGTAGATACAGTGGATGCAGTGGATACTGTGGTATATACAGTGGATGCAGTGGGTATAGTAGATACAGTGGTATAT
>CM038710.1:285000-287500 GCA_021613375.1 Megaleporinus macrocephalus
CCACACTCACCAACACACACTCAGCATACCTGTCCTCACTCACCAACACACACTCAGCATACCTGTCCACACTCACCAACACACACTCAGCATACCTGTCCACACTCATCAACACACGCTCAGCATACCTGTCCTCACTCACCAACACACACTCAGCATACCTGTCCACACTCACCAACACACGCTCAGCATACCTGTCCTCACTCATCAACACACACTCAGCATACCTGTCCACACTCACCAACACACACTCAGCATACCTGTCCACACTCACCAACACACACTTAGCACACCTGTCCACACTCACCAACACACACTCAGCATACCTGTCCTCACTCATCAACACACACTCAGCATACCTGTCCACATTCACCAACACACACTCAGCATACCTGTCCACACTCACCAACACACGCTCAGCATACCTGTCCACACTTACCAACACACACTCAGCATACCTGTCCACACTCATCAACACACACTCAGCATACCTGTCCACACTCACCAACACACACTCAGTATACCTGTCCACACTCACCAACACACACTCAGCATACCTGTCCACACTCACCAACACACACTCAGCATACCTGTCCTCACTCACCAACACACGCTCAGCATACCTGTCCACACTCACCAACACACCCTCAGCAAACCTGTCCTCACTCACCAACACACACTCAGCATACCTGTCCTCACTCACCAACACACACTTAGCATACTTGTCCACACTCACCAACACACACTCAGCACACCTGTCCTCACTCACCAACACACACTCAGTATACCTGTCCACACTCACCAACACACACTCAGTATACCTGTCCACACTCACCAACACACGCTCAGCATACCTGTCCACACTCACCAACACACACTCAGCACACCTGTCCTCACTCACCAACACACACTCAGCATACCTGTCCACACTCACCAACACACACTCAGTATACCTGTCCTCTCTTATTGAACACAACAAAAACAATCCTAGAGTTTTATTTAGCACCATCGCAAAACTTACCAAAAATCAGGAACTGAACCTCAAATACCCGCCGACCACAGCAGCAATGATTTCATGAACTTTTTCAACAACAAAATCGAGAATATTAGACTAAAAGTTCTACCAATACGAGTAACCTATCCTTCATCTGGTTTGACTCAAACAGCACGAAATGTGGTTTTCGAAGAAACACTAGAAACATTCTGTCCACTCCAGCAGAAAGAACTAGAAAAACTTATCTCTTCTTCAAATTCTACTACATGCTTACTCGATATGATTCCAACAAACTATTAAAACAAGTATTACCAGCTATTATTAAACCTTAACTATCATCAACTCTTCTCTTAGTCTGGGTCATGTACCTAAGTCTTTTAAACTAGCTGTGATAAAACCCTTGATAAAGAAGCCAAATCTTGACCCCAGAGAACTGTCCAGTTATAGACCCATTTCCAATTTACCTTTTATCTCTAAGATTTTAGAAAAGGCTGTAGCTCGACAACTCTGTTCTCATCTACATAAGAACAACATATATGAAAAATTCCAATCTGGTTTTAGACCCACCACAGCACAGAGACAGCTTTAGTTAAGATAACAAATGATCTTCTTCTTGCCTCTGATCAGGACCACGTATCTCTACTGGTGTTACTAGATCTAAGTTCAGCTTTTACACTATAGATCACACTATTCTCTTAGACAGGCTAGAAAATATAGTTGGAATCACAGGAACAGCGTTATCCTGGTTCACATCTTACCTTAGTGATCGCTTTCAGTTTGTAAAGATAAATAATGTATCGTCTAACACTACAAAAGTGAAATATGGCGTTCCACAAGGTTCTGTTTTAGGTCCTCTGTTATTTACACTATATATGCTACCATTAGGCTCAGTTATAAATAGACATGGAATTAGTTTCCACTGTTATGCCGATGATACACAGCTGTACATATCAGACCAGATGATAAATCCAGATTAGATAAGATAGAAGATTGTGTAAGAGATATTAGACTTTGGATGCTACAGAACTTCCTTCTTTTAAACCCAGATAAAACGGAAGTTCTCCTCCTCGACCCAAAGGCTGCTCGGACTAAATGTTCAGATTTAATGTTAAATCTTGCTGATTTCTCTGTAGTTTCTGGTTCAGTAGTTTCTGGTTCAGTAGTTTCTGGTTCAGTAGTTATAAATCTCGGTGTGTTTGACTCAGATCTGACGTATAATCAACACGTAGGTAATATTACAAGAACAGCGTTTCTTCACCTACGAAACATTTCAAAGTTAAGAAATGTGTTTTCTGTGTCTGATGCTGAAAAGTTAGTACATGTCTTTATAACCTCAAGTCTAGATCACTGTACTGAATTATTGTCAGGATGCTCCAGCAGGAACCTGAATAAACTCCAGTTAGTTCAGAACTATGCAGCTAGAGTACTAACTAAAACCAGAACCTTCCATCATCAGTCCAGTTTAATCAGCTACACTGACTTCCTGTTAAATTCCGTATCCACTAT
>CM038710.1:292500-340000 GCA_021613375.1 Megaleporinus macrocephalus
ACACTCTACAGTGAGTCTCCTCACTGTACTAACACTCTACAGTGAATCTCCTCACTGTAATAATACTCTACAGTGAGTCTCCTCACTGTACTAACACTCTACAGTGAATCTCCTCATTGCCCTAACACTCTACAGTGAATCTCCTCACTGTAATAATACTCTACAGTGAGTCTCCTCACTGTACTAACACTCTACAGTGAGTCTCCTCACTGTACTAACACTCTACAGTGAGTCTCCTCACTGTACTAATACTGTACAGTGAGTCTCCTCACTCTACTAATACTCTACAGTGAGTCTCCTCACTGTACTAACACCCTACAGTGAATCTCCTCACTGCGCTAACACTACAGTGAATCTCCTCACTGTACTAATACTCTACAGTGAGTCTTCTCATTGTACTAACACTCTACAGTGAGTCTCCTCACTGTACTAACACTCTACAGTGAATCTCCTCACTGCGCTAACACCCTACAGTGAATCTCCTCACTGCGCTAACACTCTACAGTGAATGTCCTCACTGTAATAATACTCTACATTGAGTCACTTCACTGTACTAATACTCTACAGTGAATCTCCTCACTGTACTAATACTCTACAGTGAGTCTCCTCACTCTACTAATATTCTACAGTGAGTCTCCTCACTCTACTAATACTCTACAGTGAGTCTCTTCACTGTACTAACACTCTACAGTGAATCTCCTCACTGCGCTAACACTCTACAGTGAAACTCCTCATTGCCCTAATACTCTACAGTGAATCTCCTATCTGTACTAACACTCTACAGTGAATTTCCTCACTGCCCTAACACTCTACAGTGAATCTCCTCACTGCGCTAACACTCTACAGTGAATATCCTCACTACGCTAACACTCTACAGTGAATCTCCTCACTGCAATAACACTCTACAGTGAATCTCCTCACTGTAATAACACTCTACAGTGAAACTGCTCACTGCACAAAGACTGTACATTGAATCTCCTCACTGCGCTAACACTCTACAGTGAAACTCCTCATTGCCCTAATACTCTACAGTGAATCTCCTCACTGTACTAACACTCTACAGTGAATTTCCTCACTGCACTAACACTCTACAGTGAATCTGCTCACTGCGCTAACACTCTACAGTGAATATCCTCACTACGCTAACACTCTACAGTGAATCTCCTCACTGCAATAACACTCTACAGTGAATCTCCTCACTGTAATAACACTCTACAGTGAAACTGCTCACTGCACAAAGACTGTACATTGAATCTCCTCACTGCGCTAACACTCTACAGTAAACTTGCTCACTGCAATAACACTCTACAGTGAACCTGCTCACTGCGCTAACACTCTACAGTGAACCTGCTCACAGCCCTAAAACACTACAGTGAATCTCCTCACTGTACTTACACTCTACAGTGAATCTCCTCACTGCAATAACACTCTATAGTGAACCTGCTCACAGCCCTAAAACACTACAGTGAATCTCCTCACTGTACTTACACTCTACAGTGAATCTCCTCACTGCAATAACACTCTATAGTGAACCTGCTCACTGCGCTAACACTCTATAGTGAACCTGCTCACTGCGCTAACACTCTACAGTGAACCTGCTCACTGTACTAACACTCTACAGTGAGTCTCCTCACTGTACTAACACTCTACAGTGAGTCTCCACACTGTACTAATACTCTACAGTGAGTCTCCTCACTGTACTAACACTCTACAGTGAGTCTCCTCACTGTACCAATACTCTACAGTGAGTCTCCTCACTGTACTAATACTCTACAGTGAGTCTACTCACTGTACTAATACTCTACAGTGAGTCTCCTCACTGTACTAACACTCTACAGTGAGTCTCCTCACTGTACTAATACTCTACAGTGACTCTCCTCACTGTACTAACACTCTACAGTGAGTCTCCTCACTGTACTAACACTCTACAGTGAATCTCCTCACTGCGCTAACACCCTACAGTGAATCTCCTCACTGCGCTAACACTCTACAGTGAATGTCCTCACTGTAATAATACTCTACAGTGAGTCTCCTCACTGTACTAATACTCTACAGTGAATCTCCTCACTGTACTAATACTCTACAGTGAGTCTCCTCACTGTACTAACACTCTACAGTGAGTCTCCTCACTGTACTAATACTCTACAGTGAGTCTCCTCACTGTACTAACACTCTACAGTGAGTCTCCTCACTGTACCAATACTCTACAGTGAGTCTCCTCACTGTACGAACACTCTACAGTGAATCTCCTCACTGTACTAATACTCTACAGTGAGTCTCCTCACTGTACTAATACTCTACAGTGAGTGTCCTCACTGTACTAACACTCTACAGTGAGTCTCCTCACTGCACTAACACTCTACAGTGAATCTCCTCACTGCGCTAACACCCTACAGTGAATCTCCTCACTGCGCTAACACTCTACAGTGAATCTACTCACTGTAATAATACTCTGCAGTGAGTGTCCTCACTGTACTAACACTCTACAGTGAGTCTCCTCACTGTACTAACACTCTACAGTGAGTCTCCTCACTGTACTAATACTCTACAGTGAGTCTTCTCACTCTACTTATACTCTACAGTGAGTTTCCTCACTGTACTAACACTCTATAGTGAGTCTCCTCACTGTAGTAACACTCTACAGTGAGTCTCCTCACTGTACTAACACTCTACAGTGAATCTCCTCACTGCACTAACACCCTACAGTGAATCTCCTCACTGCGCTACAACTCTACAGTGAATCTCCTCACTCTACTAATACTCTACAGTGAGTCTCCTCACTGTAGTAATACTCTACAGTGAATCTCCTCACTGTACTAATACTCTACAGTGAGTCTACTCACTGTACTAATACTCTACAGTGAGTCTCCTCACTGTACTAACACTCTACAGTGAGTCTCCTCACTGTACTAATACTCTACAGTGAGTCTCCTCACTCTACTAATACTCTACAGTGAGTTTCCTCACTGTACTAACACTCTACAGTGAGTCTCCTCACTGTAGTAACACTCTACAGTGAGTCTCCTCACTGTACTAACACTCTACAGTGAATCTCCTCACTGCGCTAACACCCTACAGTGAATCTCCTCACTGCGCTACAACTCTACAGTGAATCTCCTCACTCTACTAATACTCTACAGTGAGTCTCCTCACTGTACTAATACTCTACAGTGAGTCTCCTCACTGTACTAATACTCTACAGTGAGTCTCCTCACTGTACTAATACTCTACAGTGAGTCTCCTCACTGTACTAATACTCTACAGTGAGTCTCCTCACTCTACTAATACTCTACAGTGAGTCTCCTCACTGCGCTAACACTCTACAGTGAATCTCCTCATTGCCCTAATACTGTACAGTGAATCTCCTCTCTGTACTAACACTCTACAGTGAATTTCCTCACTGCCCTAACACTCTACAGTGAATCTCCTCACTGCGCTAACACTCTACAGTGAATCTCCTCACTGCGCTAACACTCTACATTGAATTTCCTCACTGCAATAACACTCTACAGTGAATCTCCTCACTGTAATAACACTCTACAGTGAAACTGCTCACTGCACAAAGACTGTACATTGAATCTCCTTACTGCGCTAACACTCTACAGTAAACTTGCTCACTGCAATAACACTCCACAGTGAACCTGCTCACTGCGCTAACACTCTACAGTGAACCTGCTCACTGCCTTAAAACTCCACAGTGAATCTCCTCACTGTACTTACACTCTACAGTGAATCTCCTCCCTGCAATAACACTCTATAATGATCCTGCTCACTGCGCTAACACTCTATAGTGAACCTGCTCACTGCGCTAACACTCTACAGTGAACCTGCTCACTCTACTAACACTCTACAGTGAATCTCCTCACTACGCTAACACTCTACAGTGAACCTGTTCACTGTACTAACACTCTACAGTGAATCTCCTCACTACGCTAACACCCTATAGTGAACCTCCTCACTGCGCTAACACTCTACAGTGAACCTCCTCACTGTACTAACACTCTATAGTGAAACTTCTCACTGCCCTAACATTCTACAGTGAATCTCCTCACTGCGCTAACACTCTACAGTGAACCTGCTCACTGCGCTAACACTCTACAATGAGTCTCCTTACTGTACTACCACTCTATAGTGAACCTGCTCACTGTGCTAACATTCTACAGTGAATCTCCTCACTGCGCTAACACTCTACAGTAAACTTGCTCACTGCAATAACACTCTACAGTGAACCTGCTCACTGCGCTAACACTCTACAGTGAACCTGCTCACTGCCCTAACACTCTACAGTGAAACTCCTCACTGTACTTACACTCTACAGTGAACCTGCTCACTGCGCTAACACTCTACAGTGAACCTGCTCACTGCAATAACACTCTACAGTGAAACTGGTCACTGCACAAAGACTGCACAGTAAATCTCCTCACTGCGCTAACACTCTACAGTAAACTTGCTCACTGCAATAACTCTCTACAGTGAACCTGCTCACTGCGCTAACACTCTACAGTGAATCTCCTCACTGCAATAACACTCTACGGTGAATCTCCTCACTGTAATAACACTCTACAGTGAAACTGCTCACTGCACAAAGACTGTACATTGAATCTCCTCACTGCGCTAACACTCTACAGTAAACTTGCTCACTGCAATAACACTCTACAGTGAACCTGCTCACTGCGCTAACACTCTACAGTGAACCTGCTCACAGCCCTAAAACACTACAGTGAATCTCCTCACTGTACTTACACTCTACAGTGAATCTCCTCACTGCAATAACACTCTATAATGAACCTGCTCACAGCCCTAAAACACTACAGTGAATCTCCTCACTGTACTTACACTCTACAGTGAATCTCCTCACCTGCAATAACACTCTATAGTGAACCTGCTCACTGCGCTAACACTCTATAGTTGAACCTGCTCACTGCGCTAACACTCTACAGTGAACCTGCTCACTGTACTAACACTCTACAGTGAGTCTCCTCACTGTACTAACACTCTACAGTGAGTCTCCACACTGTACTAATACTCTACAGTGAGTTTCCTCACTGTACTAACACTCTACAGTGAGTCTCCTCACTGTACCAATACTCTACAGTGAGTCTCCTCACTGTACTAATACTCTACAGTGAGTCTACTCACTGTACTAATACTCTACAGTGAGTCTCCTCACTGTACTAACACTCTACAGTGAGTCTCCTCACTGTACTAATACTCTACAGTGACTCTCCTCACTGTACTAACACTCTACAGTGAGTCTCCTCACTGTACTAACACTCTACAGTGAATCTCCTCACTGCGCTAACACTCTACAGTGAATCTCCTCACTGCGCTAACACCCTACAGTGAATCTCCTCACTGCGCTAACACTCTACAGTGAATGTCCTCACTGTAATAATACTCTACAGTGAGCCTCCTCACTGTACTAATACTCTACAGTGAATCTCCTCACTGTACTAATACTCTACAGTGAGTCTCCTCACTGTACTAACACTCTACAGTGAGTCTCCTCACTGTACTAATACTCTACAGTGAGTCTCCTCACTGTACTAACACTCTACAGTGAGTCTCCTCACTGTACCAATACTCTACAGTGAGTCTCCTCACTGTACGAACACTCTACAGTGAATCTCCTCACTGTACTAATACTCTACAGTGAGTCTCCTCACTGTACTAATACTCTACAGTGAGTGTCCTCACTGTACTAACACTCTACAGTGAGTCTCCTCACTGCACTAACACTCTACAGTAAATCTCCTCACTGCGCTAACACCCTACAGTGAATCTCCTCACTGCGCTAACACTCTACAGTGAATCTACTCACTGTAATAATACTCTGCAGTGAGTGTCCTCACTGTACTAACACTCTACAGTGAGTCTCCTCACTGTACTAACACTCTACAGTGAGTCTCCTCACTGTACTAATACTCTACAGTGAGTCTTCTCACTCTACTTATACTCTACAGTGAGTTTCCTCACTGTACTAACACTCTATAGTGAGTCTCCTCACTGTAGTAACACTCTACAGTGAGTCTCCTCACTGTACTAACACTCTACAGTGAATCTCCTCACTGCACTAACACCCTACAGTGAATCTCCTCACTGCGCTACAACTCTACAGTGAATCTCCTCACTCTACTAATACTCTACAGTGAGTCTCCTCACTGTAGTAATACTCTACAGTGAATCTCCTCACTGTACTAATACTCTACAGTGAGTCTACTCACTGTACTAATACTCTACAGTGAGTCTCCTCACTGTACTAACACTCTACAGTGAGTCTCCTCACTGTACTAATACTCTACAGTGAGTCTCCTCACTCTACTAATACTCTACAGTGAGTTTCCTCACTGTACTAACACTCTACAGTGAGTCTCCTCACTGTAGTAACACTCTACAGTGAGTCTCCTCACTGTACTAACACTCTACAGTGAATCTCCTCACTGCGCTAACACCCTACAGTGAATCTCCTCACTGCGCTACAACTCTACAGTGAATCTCCTCACTCTACTAATACTCTACAGTGAGTCTCCTCACTGTACTAATACTCTACAGTGAGTCTCCTCACTGTACTAATACCTACAGTGAGTCTCCTCACTGTACTAATACTCTACAGTGAGTCTCCTCACTCTACTAATACTCTACAGTGAGTCTCCTCACTGCGCTAACACTCTACAGTGAATCTCCTCATTGCCCTAATACTCTACAGTGAATCTCCTCTCTGTACTAACACTCTACAGTGAATTTCCTCACTGCCCTAACACTCTACAGTGAATCTCCTCACTGCGCTAACACTCTACAGTGAATGTCCTCACTGTAATAATACTCTACAGTGAGTCTCCTCACTGTACTAATACTCTACAGTGAATCTCCTCACTGTACTAATACTCTACAGTGAGTCTCCTCACTGTACTAACACTCTACAGTGAGTCTCCTCACTGTACTAATACTCTACAGTGAGTCTCCTCACTGTACTAACACTCTACAGTGAGTCTCCTCACTGTACCAATACTCTACAGTGAGTCTCCTCACTGTACGAACACTCTACAGTGAATCTCCTCACTGTACTAATACTCTACAGTGAGTCTCCTCACTGTACTAATACTCTACAGTGAGTGTCCTCACTGTACTAACACTCTACAGTGAGTCTCCTCACTGCACTAACACTCTACAGTGAATCTCCTCACTGCGCTAACACCCTACAGTGAATCTCCTCACTGCGCTAACACTCTACAGTGAATCTACTCACTGTAATAATACTCTGCAGTGAGTGTCCTCACTGTACTAACACTCTACAGTGAGTCTCCTCACTGTACTAACACTCTACAGTGAGTCTCCTCACTGTACTAATACTCTACAGTGAGTCTTCTCACTCTACTTATACTCTACAGTGAGTTTCCTCACTGTACTAACACTCTATAGTGAGTCTCCTCACTGTAGTAACACTCTACAGTGAGTCTCCTCACTGTACTAACACCCTACAGTGAATCTCCTCACTGCGCTACAACTCTACAGTGAATCTCCTCACTCTACTAATACTCTACAGTGAGTCTCCTCACTGTAGTAATACTCTACAGTGAATCTCCTCACTGTGCTAATACTCTACAGTGAGTCTACTCACTGTACTAATACTCTACAGTGAGTCTCCTCACTGTACTAACACTCTACAGTGAGTCTCCTCACTGTACTAATACTCTACAGTGGAGTCTCCTCACTCTACTAATACTCTACAGTGAGTTTCCTCACTGTACTAACACTCTACAGTGAGTCTCCTCACTGTAGTAACACTCTACAGTGAGTCTCCTCACTGTACTAACACTCTACAGTGAATCTCCTCACTGCGCTAACACCCTACAGTGAATCTCCTCACTGCGCTACAACTCTACAGTGAATCTCCTCACTCTACTAATACTCTACAGTGAGTCTCCTCACTGTACTAATACTCTACAGTGAGTCTCCTCACTGTACTAATACTCTACAGTGAGTCTCCTCACTGTACTAATACTCTACAGTGAGTCTCCTCACTGTACTAATACTCTACAGTGAGTCTCCTCACTCTACTAATACTCTACAGTGAGTCTCCTCACTGCGCTAACACTCTACAGTGAATCTCCTCATTGCCCTAATACTGTACAGTGAATCTCCTCTCTGTACTAACACTCTACAGTGAATTTCCTCACTGCCCTAACACTCTACAGTGAATCTCCTCACTGCGCTAACACTCTACAGTGAATCTCCTCACTGCGCTAACACTCTACATTGAATTTCCTCACTGCAATAACACTCTACAGTGAATCTCCTCACTGTAATAACACTCTACAGTGAAACTGCTCACTGCACAAAGACTGTACATTGAATCTCCTTACTGCGCTAACACTCTACAGTAAACTTGCTCACTGCAATAACACTCCACAGTGAACCTGCTCACTGCGCTAACACTCTACAGTGAACCTGCTCACTGCCTTAAAACTCCACAGTGAATCTCCTCACTGTACTTACACTCTACAGTGAATCTCCTCCTGCAATAACACTCTATAATGATCCTGCTCACTGCGCTAACACTCTATAGTGAACCTGCTCACTGCGCTAACACTCTACAGTGAACCTGCTCACTCTACTAACACTCTACAGTGAATCTCCTCACTACGCTAACACTCTACAGTGAACCTGTTCACTGTACTAACACTCTACAGTGAATCTCCTCACTACGCTAACACCCTATAGTGAACCTCCTCACTGCGCTAACACCTCTACAGTGAACCTCCTCACTGTACTAACACTCTATAGTGAAACTTCTCACTGCCCTAACATTCTACAGTGAATCTCCTCACTGCGCTAACACTCTACAGTGAACCTGCTCACTGCGCTAACACTCTACAATGAGTCTCCTTACTGTACTACCACTCTATAGTGAACCTGCTCACTGTGCTAACATTCTACAGTGAATCTCCTCACTGCGCTAACACTCTACAGTAAACTTGCTCACTGCAATAACACTCTACAGTGAACCTGCTCACTGCGCTAACACTCTACAGTGAACCTGCTCACTGCCCTAACACTCTACAGTGAAACTCCTCACTGTACTTACACTCTACAGTGAACCTGCTCACTGCGCTAACACTCTACAGTGAACCTGCTCACTGCAATAACACTCTACAGTGAAACTGGTCACTGCACAAAGACTGCACAGTAAATCTCCTCACTGCGCTAACACTCTACAGTAAACTTGCTCACTGCAATAACTCTCTACAGTGAACCTGCTCACTGCGCTAACACTCTACAGTGAATCTCCTCGCTGTACTAACACTCTATAGTGAACCTGCTCACTGCGCTAACACTCTACAGTGAACCTGCTCACTGCGCTAACACTCTATAGTGAACCTGCTCACTGCGCTAACACTCTACAGTGAATCTCCTTACCGTACTAACACTCTATAGTGAACCTGCTCACTGCGCTAACACTCTATAGTGAACCTGCTCACTGCGCTAACACTCTATAGTGAACCTGCTCACTGCGCTAAAACTCTATAGTGAACCTGCTCACTGCACTACCACTCTGTAGTGAACCTGCTCACTGCGCTAACACTCTGTAGTGAACCTGCTCACTTTAATAACACCCTACAATGAATCTCCTCACTGTACTAACACTCTATAGTGAAACTGCTCACTGCGCTAACACTCTATAGTGAACTTGCTCACTGCAATAACTCTCTACAGTGAACCTGCTCACTGCGCTAACACTCTACAGTGAACCTGCTCACTGCGCTAACACTCTACAGTGAACCTGCTAACTGTACTAACACTCTACAGTGAATCTCCTCACTACGCTAACACCCTATAGTGAACCTCCTCACTGCGCTAACACACTACAGTGAACCTCCTCACTGTACTAACACTCTATAGTGAACCTTCTCACTGCCCTAACACTCTATAGTGAAACTTCTCACTGCCCTAACATTCTACAGTGAATCTCCTCACTGCGCTAACACTCTACAGTGAACCTGCTCACTGCGCTAACACTCTACAATGAGTCTCCTCACTGTACTAACACTTTATAGTGAACCTGCTCACTGTGCTAACACTCTACAGTGAATCTCCTCACTGCGCTAACACTCTACAGTAAACTTGCTCACTGCAATAACACTCTACAGTGAACCTGCTCACTGCGCTAACACTCTGCAGTGAACCTGCTCACTGCCCTAACATCTACAGTGAAACTCCTCACTGTACTTACACTCTACAGTGAACCTGCTCACTGCGCTAACACTCTACAGTGAACCTGCTCACTGCAATAACACTCTACAGTGAAACTGGTCACTGCACAAAGACTGTACAGTGAATCTCCTCACTGCGCTAACACTCTATAGTGAACCTGCTCACTGCGCTAACACTCTACAGTGAACCTGCTCACTGCGCTAACACTCTATAGTGAACCTGCTTACTGCGCTAACACTATAGTGAACCTGCTCACTGCGCTAACACTCTATAGTGAACCTGCTCACTGCGCTAAAACTCTATAGTGAACCTGCTCACTGCACTAACACTCTGTAGTGAACCTGCTCACCGCGCTAACACTCTATAGTGAACTTGCTCACTTCAATAACTCTCTACAGTGAACCTGCTCACTGCGCTAACACTCTACAGTGAACCTGCTCACTGCAATAACACTCTACAGTGAACCTGCTCACTGCGCTAACACTTTACAGTGAACCTGCTCACTGCCCTAACACTCTATAGTGAACCTGCTCACTGCGCTAACACTCTGTAGTGAACCTGCTCACTGCGCTACCACTCTATAGTGAACCTGCTCACTGCGCTAACACTCTGTAGTGAACCTGCTCACTGCGCTACCACTCTATAGTGAACCTGCTCACTGCGCTAACACTCTGTAGTGAACCTGCTCACTGCGCTAACACTCTATAGTGAACCTGCTCACTGCGCTAACACTCTGTAGTGAACCTGCTCACTGCGCTACCACTCTATAGTGAACCTGCTCACTGCGCTAACACTCTATAGTGAACCTGCTCACTGCGCTAACACTCTATAGTGAACCTGCTCACTGTACTAGTTTTAAGTTTCAAGTTTATTTGTCATTTGCACATCATGTCAGGACATAACATGCATTGAAATGCTTGGGTTGAGGCTCAGATAAACTCTACAGCAGGGCAGCATTATAAATATAAAACAGTACAAACATACAATAAATAGACAATATTCAAGTAAAAATAAGCTAAAATATACATATAGTTATAACTGAAATATATAAAGTACTATACAATACACAAGATATAAACATAACATATACAGGAGGACATCTGTAGATACTTTTGTATAGGCAGGTTCTAAGAAGACACATCTATTTAAAGTGACTTAGTGATATTGTCCAAAGCAGCGTTATCAGAATAAATAATAATTTAATATAATATAATAGTCTAATAATATAATATAATATAATATAATATAATATAATATAATATAATATAATATAATAAAATAGTATAATATAATATAATAAAATATAATATAATAAAATATAATAAAATAAAATAAAATAATATAATATAATATAATATAATATAATATAATATAATATAATATAATATAATATAATATAGTGTATCAGTGGTGGAGTGAACGGTATTGGGGTCTTTCAGCCTCACAGTTTGTTCAGGAGTCTGACAGCGTGTGGGTAGAAGCTGTTCAGTAGCTGGTTGTTCTGGTCTGGATGTGGAATCTCCTGCCTGATGGCAGTAAAGTGAACAGGCCGTGTGCTGGGTGACCGCTGTCTGACCTGATCTTCTGGAGACTGGTAGATGTCCTGTAAGAATGGTAGTTTGTTCCTCAGGCAGTCCTGTAAGGCTGGTAGTTTGTTCCTCAGGCATCGGGACTGGTAGATGTCCTGTAAGGCTGGTAGTTTGTTCCTCAGGCAGCGGGACTGATAGATGTCCTGTAAGGCTGGTAGTTTGTTCCTCAGGCAGCGGGACTGATAGATGTCCTGTAAGGCTGGTAGTTTGTTCCTCAGGCAGCGGGACTGGTAGATGTCCTGTAAGGCTGGTAGTTTGTTCCTCAGGCAGGCGGGACTGGTAGATGTCCTGTAAGGCTGGTAGTTTGTTCCTCAGGCAGCGGGACTGATAGACGTCCTGTAAGGCTGGTAGTTTGTTCCTCAGGCAGCGGGACTGATAGATGTCCTGTAAGGCTGGTAGTTTGTTCCTCAGGCAGCGGGACTGGTAGATGTCCTGTAAGGCTGGTAGTTTGTTCCTCAGGCAGCGGGACTGGTAGATGTCCTGTAAGGCTGGTAGTTTGTTCCTCAGGCAGCGGGACTGGTAGATGTCCTGTAAGGCTGGTAGTTTGTTCCTCAGGCAGCGGGACTGGTAGACGTCCTGTAAGGCTGGTAGTTTGTTCCTCAGGCAGCGGTACTGGTAGACGTCCTGTAAGGCTGGTAGTTTGTTCCTCAGGCAGCGGGACTGATAGACGTCCTGTAAGGCTGGTAGTTTGTTCCTCAGGCAGCGGGACTGGTAGATGTCCTGTAAGGCTGGTAGTTTGTTCCTCAGGCAGCGGGACTGGTAGACGTCCTGTAAGGCTGGTAGTTTGTTCCTCAGGCAGCGGGACTGATAGACGTCCTGTAAGGCTGGTAGTTTGTTCCTCAGGCAGCGGGACTGGTAGGTGTCCTGTAAGGCTGATAGTTTGTTCCTCAGACAGTGGGACTGGTAGATGTCCTATAAGGCTGGTAGTTTGTTCCTCAGGCAGCGGGACTAATAGATGCCCTGTAAGGCTGGTAGTTTGTTCCTCAGGCAGCGGGACTAGTAGATGCCCTGTAAGGCTGGTAGTTTGTTCCTCAGGCAGCGGGACTGATAGATGTCCTGTAAGGCTGGTAGTTTGTTCCTCAGGCAGCGGGACTGGTAGATGTCCTGTAAGGCTGGTAGTTTGTTCCTCAGGCAGCGGGACTGGTAGATGTCCTGTAAGGCTGGTAGTTTGTTCCTCAGGCAGCGGGACTGATAGACGTCCTGTAAGGTTGGTAGTTTGTTCCTCAGGCAGCGGGACTGGTAGACGTCCTGTAAGGCTGGTAGTTTGTTCCTCAGGCAGCGGGACTGGTAGACGTCCTGTAAGGCTGGTAGTTTGTTCCTCAGGCAGCAGGACTGGTAGATGTCCTGTAAGGCTGGTAGTTTGTTCCTCAGGCAGCGGGACTGGTAGATGTCCTGTAAGGCTGGTAGTTTGTTCCTCAGGCAGCGGGACTGGTAGATGTCCTGTAAGGCTGGTAGTTTGTTCCTCAGGCAGCGGGACTGGTAGATGTCCTGTAAGGCTGATAGTTTGTTCCTCAGGCAGCGGGACTGACAGATGTCCTGTAAGGCTGGTAGTTTGTTCCTCAGGCAGCGGGACTGGTAGATGTCCTGTAAGGCTGGTAGTTTGTTCCTCAGGCAGCGGGACTGGTAGATGTCCTGTAAGGCTGGTACTTTGTTCATCAGGCAGCGGGACTGGTAGATGTCCTGTAAGGCTGGTAGTTTGTTCCTCAGGCAGCGGGACTGGTAGATGTCCTGTAAGGCTGGTACTTTGTTCATCAGGCAGCGGGACTGGTAGATGTCCTGTAAGGCTGGTAGTTTGTTCCTCAGGCAGCGGGACTGGTAGACGTCCTGTAAGGCTGGTAGTTTGTTCCTCAGGCAGCGGGACTGATAGACGTCCTGTAAGGCTGGTAGTTTGTTTCTCAGGCAGCGGGACTGGTAGATGTCCTGTAAGGCTGGTAGTTTGTTCCTCAGGCAGCGGGACTGATAGATGTCTGATAGATACTGATGTAACTTGTGATGAAGTCAGTGTATTCAGTGATGTAACTTGTGATGGAGTCAGTGTAGTCAGTGATGTAACTTGTGATGGAGTCAGTGTATTCAGTGATGTAACTTGTGATGGAGTTAGTGTAGTCAGTGATGTAACTTGTGATGAAGTCAGTGTATTCAGTGATGTAACTTGTGATGGAGTTAGTGTAGTCAGTGATGTAACTTGTGATGGAGTCAGTGTATTCAGTGATGTAACTTGTGATGGAGTTAGTATATTCAGTGATGTAACTTGTGATGGAGTCAGTGTATTCAGTGATGTAACTTGTGATGGAGTCAGTGTATTCAGTGATGTAACTTGTGATGGAGTCAGTGTATTCAGTGATGTAACTTGTGATGGAGTCAGTGTATTCAGTGATGTAACTTGTAATGGAGTTAGTATATTCAGTGATGTAACTTGTGATGGAGTCAGTGTATTCAGTGATGTAACTTGTGATGGAGTCAGTGTAGTCAGTGATGTAACTTGTGATGGAGTTAGTGTAGTCAGTGATGTAACTTGTGATGGAGTCAGTGTAGTCAGTGATGTAACTTGTGATGGAGTCGGTGTATTCAGTGATGTAACTTGTGATGGAGTCAGTGTATTCAGTGATGTAACTTGTGATGGAGTCAGTGTAGTCAGTGATGTAACTTGTGATGGAGTCAGTGTATTCAGTGATGTAACTTGTGATGGAGTTAGTGTAGTCAGTGATGTAACTTGTGATGGAGTCAGTGTAGTCAGTGATGTAACTTGTGATGGAGTCAGTGTAGTCAGTGATGTAACTTGTGATGGAGTCAGTGTAATCAGTGATGTAACTTGTGATGGAGTCCAGTGTATTCAGTGATGTAACTTGTGATGGAGTCAGTGTAGTCAGTGATGTAACTTGTGATGGAGTCAGTGTAGTCAGTGATGTAACTTGTGATGGAGTCAGTGTAGTCAGTGATGTAACTTGTGATGGAGTCAGTGTAGTCAGTGATGTAACTTGCGATGGAGTCAGTGTATTCGTTGATGTCACTGCCAGCTGCATCATGAAACATCTTCCAGTCTGTGGATTCAAAGCAGTCTTGTAGTGTGAAGATGGCCTCCTCACTCCATTGATAGACTGATCTGTTTTTTCCTGTTTAAGTCGTCGTCGTTGTACTAATACTCTACAGTAAGTCTCCTCTCTGTACTAATACTCTACAGTGAGTCTCCTCACTGTACTAATACTCTACAGTGAGTCTCCTCTCTGTACTAACACTCTACAGTGAGTCTCCTCACTGTACTAATACTCTACAGTGAGTCTCCTCACTGTACTAACACTCTACAGTGAGTCTCCTCACTGTACTAACACTCTACAGTTAGTTTCCTCACTGTACTAATACTCTACAGTGAGTCTCCTCTCTGTACTAATACTCTACAATGAGTCTCCTCACTGTACTAATACTCTACAGTGAGTCTCCTCTCTGTACTAATACTCTACAGTGAGTCTCCTCTCTGTACTAACACTCTACAGTGAGTCTCCTCACTGTACTAATACTCTACAGTGAGTCTCCTCTCTGTACTAATACTCTACAGTGAGTCTCCTCACTGTACTAATACTCTACAGTGGGTCTCCTCACTGTACTAACACTCTACAGTGAGTCTCCTCACTGTACTAACACTCTACAGTGAGTTTCCTCACTGTACTAATACTCTACAGTGAGTCTCCCCTCTGTACTAATACTCTACAATGAGTCTCCTCACTGTACTAACACTCTACAGTGAGTCTCCCTCTCTGTACTAATACTCTACAGTGAGTCTCCTCACTGTACTAACACTCTACAGTGAGTCTCCTCTCTGTACTAATACTCTACAGTGAGTCTCCTCACTGTACTAACACTCTATAGTGAGTCTCCTCTCTGTACTAATACTCTACAGTGAGTCTCCTCTCTGTACTAACACTCTACAGTGAGTCTCCTCTCTGTACTAATACTCTACAATGAGTCTCCTCACTGTACTAATACTCTACAGTGAGTCTCCTCTCTGTACTAATACTCTACAGTGAGTCTCCTCTCTGTACTAACACTCTACAGTGAGTCTCCTCACTGTACTAATACTCTACAGTGAGTCTCCTCTCTGTACTAATACTCTACAGTGAGTCTCCTCACTGTACTAATACTCTACAGTGGGTCTCCTCACTGTACTAACACTCTACAGTGAGTCTCCTCACTGTACTAACACTCTACAGTGAGTTTCCTCACTGTACTAATACTCTACAGTGAGTCTCCCCTCTGTACTAATACTCTACAATGAGTCTCCTCACTGTACTAACACTCTACAGTGAGTCTCCTCTCTGTACTAATACTCTACAGTGAGTCTCCTCACTGTACTAACACTCTACAGTGAGTCTCCTCTCTGTACTAATACTCTACAGTGAGTCTCCTCACTGTACTAACACTCTATAGTGAGTCTCCTCTCTGTACTAATACTCTACAGTGAGTCTCCTCTCTGTACTAACACTCTACAGTGAGTCTCCTCTCTGTACTAATACTCTACAGTGAGTCTCCTCTCTGTACTAATACTCTACAGTGAGTCTCCTCTCTTTACTAACACTCTACAGTGTAGAGAGCTACCCACGGAGAGTTCTTGTAGTCCTGTAGTGTATTACAGTCTGTCAGAACCACCGTCGCCCCCTACGCTTCCTGTAGTGTATTACAGTCTGTTAGAACCACCGTCGCCCCCTACGCTTCCTGTAGTGTATTACAGTCTGTTAGAACCACCGTCGCCCCCTACGCTTCCTGTAGTGTATTACAGTCTGTCAGAACCACCGTCGCCCCCCTACGCTTCCTGTAGTGTATTACAGTCTGTTAGAACCACCGTCGCCCCCTACGCTTCCTGTAGTGTATTACAGTCTGTCAGAACCACCGTCGCCCCCTACGCTTCCTGTAGTGTATTACAGTCTGCTAAAGAGTTTGAAGTCCATATTATATAATTGACCCACACGCTGTACTCCCCCGCTCCGCCCCCGGCCCCCCGCAGGTGTGGACTAATTTGTGATGTTGGTGTCTCTCTTTTAACGTTTACTGTTGGGTAGAGACTGGGACTGCAGCTGTACTCAGGATCTTGTGAGTGTGTGAACGTTCTGAAGGGACACGGTCCGTTAGCGTTTCTTCTGAAACACGCCCGTCACGCTCGCTCTGCTATCAGCAGTAACATCTCTGGTTTCTCCTTCTGAGGTCTGACTGTTTCACTGAGAGACTGGATCTTCAGACAGTTCTGAAATCTTTGTTTACAGATAAACACATCAACAATAACATCTCATAACATTCCCACAGAGCAGATCTGGAGGCTGGAGGCTGATGTGAGTGAGGGTTTCACTAGCGAGCGAGAAATGAAACATCAGGAAGAATCAACGTTCTTATTCTTCTTCACTCCTGAACTGCTTACTGACCAAAACACAATTCAGGACAGTCAATCAGAACAGAGCTTATTTACATATTTCAGTGTCAAAGCGGGTACATTTTGTCAGATCTGTTCACAGTGGAGGCGAATGGAACCAGACGTCCACCTCTAAAGGAACCCATTCCTGATTCTGGATACTCGTAGTGGGACCTGGTGCTGGAAAAGTGACGGCTATTCAAACTGAAGAAGAACATCACGTTATGATCACTGCAGGTCAGACTTCAGAAAAGCCCTCAGAGCTGGAGGACTGGAGTTAACCACGCCCCAGCTCACGACAGCAGCTGTTCAGCCAAAAGTACATCCAATACATCCAGAAACATCAGACGTCAGACATCAGACCACTTCCTGCCCACCTAGCCTGCCACAACCGATTCTGAGCCCTGGCAGCTCACGCTCGTTTAGAATTACTGCCAACTACACTCACATCCAGATACTGTAACTGTACACAGATCAGACAGCAATACCAGATCAGACCAGCTCAGACTGGAACAGACCAGAACAGACCGGAACAGACTGAAACAGACCAGATCAGACTGGAACAAACCAGATCAGACCAGCTCAGACTGGAACAGACCAGAACAGACTGGAAGAGCTCATTAGCTTTCTCGCAGACTCATTAACTGCTGAGGAAAAGGTTCCCGACAAAATATACTTAATTATAATATAAAAATATAAATTAAATATAATTAATGAATTAATTAATCAATTAATTGTTAATACATCTGAATGCAAAAAACCAAACAGTTCTCTAAACACTACGATGTAAAGAGTTTCCAGCAGAGAAGGTTCTTGTAAATCGGGCCCTGGGAGCATCATCTAGAGCCGCCGTAGGGGGAGGGGCTTATCAGGGATCACAACTGCAGTAGAACCTCAAACTGGGGTCAAATCTGTCTACCATCCCTGGAACATGACCTGAGCATGATGGGAACCCACAGCCAGCCTGGCCATTTGGATACAGTTAGGAGCTCCGTGTGCCCACCTGAGATAGAGCTCCATGTGCCCACCTGAGACAGAGCTCCGTGTGCCCACCTGAGACAGAGCTTCATATGCCCACCTGAGACAGAGCTCCATGTGCCCACCTGAGACAGTACAAGGAAATATAGAACAATAGAAGCAAACAGAAGAGGGATCAGTGAGACTGGATCAGTAAGACTGGATCAGTAAGACTGGATCAGTAAGACCGGATCAGTGAGACTAGGTCAGTGAGACTGGATCAGTGAGACTGGATCAGTGAGTACTAACTAAAACCAGGAAATTTGATCACATCAGTCCAGTTTTATCAGCGCTACACTGGCTTCCTGTTAAATTCCGTATCGACTATAAAATTCTATTACTGACGTATAAAACCCTGCACGGTCTCACACCGGAGTACCTGCAAGATCTAATCTCCTATTATGAACCGCCACGTTCACTCAGATCACAGGATGCTGGTTTTCTAATAGTTCCTAAAATTCAGAAGACTACAATGTTGGGGGGGAAGAGCTTTTTCCTACAAAGCCCCAAAATTGTGGAATAATCTCCCAGTTAATGTTCGGGACTCTGACACAGTCTCAATATTTAAGTCTAGACTAAAAACATACTTGTTTAGTGTAGCTTTTGGTAATTAAGCTTCTCTTTTAGATAAAGGCAGGAGATCTGGGGGTTCTTGGACACAGAGGTTTATGGTAAACTGAGATGTTGGTGCTGTTGTTCCACCACTTCACGCGATCACACAGGTTTGTTGATGGTGGAGTGGGGGGACCCCAGTGTCTCAGGGTAGTCTCATGTCCATGTTACCTTCTGGTTCTCTCCTTTTAGTTTAGGCTGTTATAGTTAGATCTGCCGGAGTCACCAACCACACTCTAAAATTCTGAAAATTCATATTCTCTACAGTCTTACTCCTGAGCCCAACTAACTCTTTCTCTTTACTCTTCCTGAGGAAATGACTGTCCTCCTGTCTGTTGAAGGCTGTTGAAGGACTGATCATCGGGCCATCACCCCACCATCACCAGCCAGCTCACCTGTCCATTTACTGCTACACCCTCAGTTACATCACTGTACCATCCAGATGCACCAGCACTGAGATAGGATGGGACTGTTTCAGCTCACACCCACTTTACATAAAGACTGTCATAGACTGCCTCAGTCAGAGACTGCCTCAGTCATACACTGCCTCTATCTGTGCAGCTTCTAAAGCTTTGCTATCCAGATTTCAAACAGAGACTCCTTTCTTTGGTATTTAGTTCAAACTGTAAATACTGTTTGACCAGAGGAGGATGGGTCTCCCCTTGTGAGTCTGGTTCCTCCCAAGGTTTCTTCCTCCAGTTGAGGGAGGTGGTCTTGCTCACTGGGGGATATATGTTATAACTGTTTTCAAAACTCTGTAAAGCTGCTTTGAGACAACATCGTTGTAAAAAGCGCTATATAAATAAAATTGACTTGACTTGACTGACTTGAGACTGGATCAGTAAGACCGGATCAGTGAGACCGGATCAGTGAGACTAGATCAGTGAGACTGGATCAGTGAGACCGGATCAGTGAGACCGGATCAGTAAGACCGGATCAGTAAGACCGGATCAGTGAGACTAGATCAGTGAGACTGGATCAGTAAGACTAGATCAGTAAGACCGGATCAGTGAGACTGGATCAGTGAGACTGGATCAGTAGGACTAGATCAGTAAGACTGGATCAGTGAGACTGGATCAGTGAGACTGGGTCAGTGAGACTAGATCAGTGAGACTGGATCAGTGAGACTAGATCAGTGAGACTGGATCAGTGAGACTGGATCAGTGAGACTAGATCAGTAAGACTGGATCAGTGAGACTGGATCAGTGAGACTGGATCAGTAAGACTGGATCAGTGAGACTGGATCAGTAAGACCGGATCAGTGAGACTGGATCAGTGAGACTGGATCAGTGAGACCGGATCAGTAAGACCGGATCAGTAAGACCGGATCAGTGAGACTAGATCAGTGAGACTGGATCAGTAAGACTAGATCAGTAAGACCGGATCAGTGAGACTGGATCAGTGAGACTGGATCAGTAGGACTAGATCAGTAAGACTGGATCAGTGAGACTGGATCAGTGAGACTGGGTCAGTGAGACTAGATCAGTGAGACTGGATCAGTGAGACTAGATCAGTGAGACTGGATCAGTGAGACTGGATCAGTGAGACTAGATCAGTAAGACTGGATCAGTGAGACTGGATCAGTGAGACTGGATCAGTAAGACTGGATCAGTGAGACTGGATCAGTAAGACCGGATCAGTGAGACTGGATCAGTGAGACTGGATCAGTGAGACCGGATCAGTAAAACTAGATCAGTAAGACTGGATCAGTGAGACTAGATCAGTAAGACTGGATCAGTGAGACTAGATCAGTAAGACTGGATCAGTGAGACTGGATCAGTGAGACTAGATCAGTGAGACTGGATCAGTGAGACTGGATCAGTGAGACTAGATCAGTAAGACTGGATCAGTGAGACTGGATCAGTGAGACTAGATCAGTAAGACTGGATCAGTGAGACTGGATCAGTGAGACTGGATCAGTAAGACTGGATCAGTGAGACTAGATCAGTGAGACTGGATCAGTGAGACTAGATCAGTAAGACCGGATCAGTGAGACCGGATCAGTGAGACTAGATCAGTAAGACTGGATCAGTGAGACTGGATCAGTGAGACTAGATCAGTGAGACTGGATCAGTGAGACTGGATCAGTGAGACTGGATCAGTAAGACTAGATCAGTAAAACTGGATCAGTGAGACCGGATCAGTAAGACTAGATCAGTGAGACCGGATCAGTAAGACTAGATCAGTGAGACTGGATCAGAGACTGGATCAGTGAGACTAGATCAGTAAAACTGGATCAGTGAGACTAGATCAGTAAGACCGGATCAGTGAGACCGGATCAGTAAGACTGGATCAGTGAGACTGGATCAGTGAGACTAGATCAGTAAGACTGGATCAGTGAGACTGGATCAGTGAGACTGGATCAGTGAGATGAGATCAGTGAGACTAGATCAGTAAAACTGGATCAGTGAGACTAGATCAGTAAGACCGGATCAGTGAGACCCGATCAGTAAGACTGGATCAGTGAGACTGGATCAGTGAGACTGGATCAGTGAGACTAGATCAGTAAAACTGGATCAGTGAGACTAGATCAGTAAGACCGGATCAGTGAGACCGGATCAGTAAGACTGGATCAGTGAGACTGGATCAGTGAGACTGGATCAGTGAGACCGGATCAGTAAGACTAGATCAGTAAGACTGGATCAGTAAGACTGGATCAGTGAGACTGGATCAGTAAGACTAGATCAGTGAGACTGGATCAGTGAGACCGGATCAGTGAGACTGGATCAGTGAGACTGGATCAGTGAGACTAGATCAGTAAGACTGGATCAGTGAGACTGGATCAGTGAGACTGGATCAGTAAGACTGGATCAGTGAGACTGGATCAGTGAGACTGGATCAGTGAGACCGGATCAGTAAGACTAGATCAGTGAGACCGGATCAGTAAGACTGGATCAGTGAGACTGGATCAGTGAGACTAGATCAGTAAGACTGGATCAGTGAGACTGGATCAGTGAGACTGGATCAGTGAGATGAGATCAGTAAGACTGGATCAGTGAGACTAGATAAGTAAGACTGGATCAGTGAGACTGGATCAGTGAGACTAGATCAGTAAAACTGGATCAGTGAGACTAGATCAGTAAGACCGGATCAGTGAGACCGGATCAGTGAGACTGGATCAGTGAGACTGGATCAGTGAGACCGGATCAGTAAGACTAGATCAGTAAGACTGGATCAGTAAGACTGGATCAGTGAGACTGGATCAGTAAGACTAGATCAGTGAGACTGGATCAGTGAGAAGGGGGGAAAGGCTGGTCACACAACCACATTTGCTGTGTAGAACGCTGAGGTTTAGTGGTCCTCCCAAGCCCCTCGTGGTACCCACCATGTCACACCAAGCCTTGACCAAATATCAGCCTCTACTTTTGGATGCAAGTGCCGAGGCTCCGTTCCAGAGAGCAGATCTGCAGCCTGATTCACCATCTGGCCGACTCACATTCACTTCATATACCTGGCAGTCTGAGAGCTGGTGGGTGGGATTGAGGTATGATGGGGTCTGTAAATCTTTCTCTGGTAGCTTTGTCTCATCAGGAGGAGGTAGTCTATTGAAGTGTGTGGTGTCTTGAAGGCCCTTCTTTTAGCCACTCGGAGGTTCTGGCCTGTTCCTACAGAACCCCGTCTCCACCTCAGCAGACTCCTGTCTCGGCATGACGAAGCTGTCTCAGTTTGGTTGTGAACCATGACTTGTTATTGTATCTGCAGAAGATCTTGGATGGCACACACATTTCTTCACAAGCACTGACGAAAGATGTTACATCATCAGCAGTTTATCGAGGTTGCCAGTTGTGGTTTCTAAATCACCCCAGTGGATGTGTTCAGGACTTCAGCTTCAGAGTTTGTTTCTGCTGTAGGTTAGAATAAGAAGAACCAGGCGGTGATCAGACTGCCCGACCTGCTCAGGGCAAAAGAGCAACACGTACCTCTAAACCTCTAAACCTCTAAACCTCTAAACCTTTAACTTTAAACCTCTAAACCTTTACCTTTAAACCTCTAAACCTTTACCTTTAAACCTCTAAACCTTTACTTTTAAACCTCTAAACTTTTACCTTTAAACCTCTAAACCTTTACCTTTAGATCTCTAAACCTTTACCTTTAAATCTCTAAACTTTTAACTTTAAACCTCTAAACCTTTACCTATAAACCTCTAAACCTTTACCTTTAAACCTCTAAACCTTTACCTTTAAACCTCTAAACCTTTACCTTTAAAACTCTAAACCTTTACCTTTAAACCTCTAAACCTTTACCTCTAAACCTCTAAACCTTTACCTTTAAACCTCTAAACCTTTAAACCTTGAAACCTTTACCTTAAACCTCTAAACCTTTACCTCTAAACCTCTAAACCTTTACCTTTAAACCTCTAAACCTTTGCCTTTAAACCTCTAAACCTTTACCTTTAGATCTCTAAACCTTTACCTTTAAACCTCTAAACCTTTACCTTAAACCTCTAAACCTTTACCTTTAGATTTCTAAACCTTTACCTTTAAACCTCTAAACATTTACCTTCAACCTCTAAACCTTTACTTTTAAACCTCTAAACCTTTACCTCTAAACCTTTACCTTTAAAGCTCTAAACGTTTACCTTTAAACCTCTAAACCTTTACCTTTAAACCTCTAAACGTTTACTTTTAAACCTCTGAACCTTTACCTTTGAACCTCTAAACCTTTACCTTTAAACGTCTAAACCTTTACCTTTGAACCTCTAAACCTTTACCTTTAAACCTCTAAATCTTTACCTTTAGATCTCTAAATCTTTACCTTTAAACCTCTAAACATTTACCTTTAAACGTCTAAACCTTTACTTTTAAACCTCTAAACCTTTACCTTTAGATCTCTAAACTTTTACCTTTAAACCTCTAAAATTGTACCTTTAGATCTCTAAACCTTTACCTTTAGATCTCTTAACCTTTACCTCTAAACCTCTAAATCTTTACCTTTCAACTTCTAAACCTTTGACTTTAAACGTCTAAACCTTTACCTTTAAACCTCTAAACCTTAACCTTTAAACATCTAAACCTTTACCTTTAGATCTCTAAACCTTTACCTTTAAACTTCTAAACCTTTACCTTTAAACCTCTAAACCTTTACCTTTAGATCTCTAAACCTTTACCTTTAAACCTAGAAACCTTTACCTTTAGATCTCTAAACCTTTACCTTTAAACCTCTAAATCTTTACCTTTAAACCTCTAAACCTTTACCTTAAACCTCTAAACCTTTACCTCTAAACCTCTAAACCTTTACCTTTAAACCTCTAAACCTTTACCTTTAAACCTCTAAACCTTTACCTCTAAACCTCTAAACCTTTACCTTTAGATCTCTAAACCTTTAGCTTTAAACCTCTAAACCTTTACCTTTAAACCTCTAAACCTTTACCTTTAGATCTCTAAACCTTTAGCTTTAAACCTCTAAACCTTTACCTTTAAACCTCTTAATCTTTACCTTTAGATCTCTAAACCTTTACCTTTCAATCTCTAAACTTTTAACTTTAAACCTCTAAACCTTTACCTTTAGATCTCTAAACCTTTACCTTTAAACCTCTAAACCTTTACCTTTAGATCTCTAAACCTTTACCTTTAAACCTCTAAACCTTTACCTTTAAACCTCTAAACCTTACCTTTAAACTTCTAAACCTTTACCTTTAGATGTCTAAACTTTTACCTTTAAACCTCTAAAATTGTACCTTTAGATCTCTAAACCTTTACCTTTAGATCTCTATACCTTTACCTTTAAACCTCTAAACCTTTACCTTTAAACCTCTAAACCTTTACCTTTAGATCTCTAAACCTTTAGCTTTAAACCTCTAAACCTTTACCTTTAAACCTCTAAACCTTTACTTTTAAACCTCTGAACCTTTACCTTTGAACCTCTAAACCTTTACCTTTAAACGTCTAAACCTTTACCTTTAAACCTCTAAATCTTTACCTTTAGATCTCTAAATCTTTACCTTTAAACCTCTAAACATTTACCTTTAAACGTCTAAACCTTTACTTTTAAACCTCTAAACCTTTACCTTTAGATCTCTAAACTTTTACCTTTAAACCTCTAAAATTGTACCTTTAGATCTCTAAACCTTTACCTTTAGATCTCTAAACCTTTACCTTTAGATCTCTTAACCTTTACCTCTAAACCTCTAAATCTTTACCTTTCAACTTCTAAACCTTTGACTTTAAACGTCTAAACATTTACCTTTAAACCTCTAAACCTTAACCTTTAAACATCTAAACCTTTACCTTTAGATCTCTAAACCTTTACCTTTAAACTTCTAAACCTTTACCTTTAAACCTCTAAACCTTTACCTTTAGATCTCTAAACCTTTACCTTTAAACCTCTAAACCTTTATCTTTAAACCTAGAAACCTTTACCTTTGGATCTCTAAACCTTTACCTTTAAACCTCTAAATCTTTACCTTTAAACCTCTAAACCTTTACCTTAAACCTCTAAACCTTTACCTCTAAACCTCTAAACCTTTACCTTTAAACCTCTAAACCTTTACCTTTAGATCTCTAAACCTTTAACTTTAGATCTCTAAATCTTTACCTTTAAACTTCTAATCCGTTTCCTTTAGATCTCTAAACCTTTACCTTTAAACCTCTAAACCTTTACCTTTAAATCTCTAAACCTTTACCTTTAGATCTCTAAACCTTTACCTTTAGATCTCTAATCCTCTAAACCTTTAAACCTCTAAACCTTTACCTTTAGATCTCTAAACCTTTACCTTTAGATCTCTAAACCTTTACCTTTAAACCTCTAAACCGTTTCCTTTCGATCTCTAAACCTTTACCTTTAAACCTCTAAACCTTTACCTTTAGATCTCTAAACCTTTACCTTTAGATCTCTAAACCTTTACCTTTAAACCTCTAAACCTTTACCTTTGAACCTCTAAACCTTTACCTTTAAACGTCTAAACCTTTACCTTTAAACCTTTTAATCTTTACCTTTAGATCTCTAAACCTTTAGCTTTAAATCTCTAAACTTTTAACTTTAAACCTCTAAACCTTTACCTTTAGATCTCTAAACCTTTACCTTTAAACCTCTAAACCTTTACCTTTAGATCTCTAAACCTTTACCCTTAGATCTCTAAAGTTTTACCTTTAAACCTCTAAACCTTTACCTTTCAACCTCTAAACCTTTACCTTTAGATCTCTAAACCTTTACCTTTAGATCTCTAAACCTTTACCTTTATATGGCTAAACTTTTACCTTTAAACCTCTAAAATTGTACCTTTAGATCTCTTAACCTTTACCTTTAAACCTCTAAACCTTTACCTTTAAACCTCTAAACCTTTACCTTTAAACGTCTAAACCTTTACCTTTAAACCTTTTAATCTTTACCTTTAGATCTCTAAACCTTTAGCTTTAAATCTCTAAACTTTTAACTTTAAACCTCTAAACCTTTACCTTTAGATTTCTAAACCTTTACCTTTAAACCTCTAAACCTTTACCTTTAAACATCTAAACCTTTACCTTTAGATGTCTAAACTTTTACCTTTAAACCTCTAAAATTGTACCTTTAGATCTCTAAACCTTTACCTTTAGATCTCTATACCTTTACCTTTAAACCTCTAAACCTTTACTTTTAAACCTCTAAACCTTTACCTTTAGATCTCTAAACTTTTACCTTTAAACTTCTAAACCATTACCTTTAGATCTCTAAACCTTTACCTTTAAACCTCTAAACCTTTACCTTTAAACCTCTAAACATTTACCTTTAAACCCCTAAACCTTTACCTTAAACCTCTAAACCTTTACCTTTAAACCTCTTAATCTTTACCTTTAGATCTCTAAACCTTTACCTTTCAATCTCTAAACTTTTAACTTTAAACCTCTAAACCTTTACCTTTAGATCTCTAAACCTTTACCTTTAAACCTCTAAACCTTTACCTTTAGATCTCTAAACCTTTACCTTTAAACCTCTAAACCTTTACCTTTAAACCTCTAAACCTTTACCTTTAAACTTCTAAACCTTTACCTTTAGATGTCTAAACTTTTACCTTTAAACCTCTAAAATTGTACCTTTAGATCTCTAAACCTTTACCTTTAGATCTCTATACCTTTACCTTTAAACCTCTAAACCTTTACCTTTAAACCTCTAAACCTTTACCTTTAGATCTCTAAACCTTTACCTTTAAACCTCTAAACCTTTACCTTTCAACCTCTAAACCTTTACCTTTAGATCTCTAAACCTTTACCTTTAAACCTCTAAACATTTACCTTTAGATCTCTAAACCTTTACCTTTAAACCTCTAAACCTTTACCTTTAGATCTCTAAACCTTTACCCTTAGATCTCTAAAGTTTTACCTTTAAACCTCTAAACCTTTACCTTTAAACCTCTAAACATTTAACTTTAAACCTCTAAACCTTTAATTTTAGATGTCTAAACCTTTACCTTTAAACCTCTAAACCTTTACCTTTAGATCTCTAAACCTTTACCTTTAAAGCTCTAAACCTTTACATTTAAACCTCTAAACATTTACCTTTAAACCTCTAAATCTTTACCTTTAGATCTGTAAACCTTTACCTTTAGATCTCTAAACCTTTACCTTTAAACCTCTAAACCTTTACCTTTAAACTTCTAAATCTTTACCTTTAGATCTCTAAAGCTTTACCTTTAAATCTCTAAACTTTTAACTTTAAACCTCTAAACCTTTACCTTTAAACCTCTAAACCTTTACCTTTAGATCTCTAAACCTTTAGCTTTAAACTCCTAAACCTTTACCTTTAAACCTCTAAACCTTTACCTTTAAACTTCTAAACCTTTACTTTTAGATCTCTAAACCTTTACCTTTAAACCTCTAAACCTTCACCTTTAGATCTCTAAACCTTACCTTTAAACCTCTAAACCTTTACCTTTAAACCTCTAAACCTTTACCTTTAAACGTCTAAACCTTTACCTTTAGATCTCTAAACCTTTACCTTTATATGGCTAAACTTTTACCTTTAAACCTCTAAATTTGTACCTTTAGATCTCTTAAACCTCTAAACCTTTACCTTTAAACCTCTAAACCTTTACCTTTAAACGTCTAAACCTTTACCTTTAAACCTCTTAATCTTTACCGTTAGATCTCTAAACCTTTAGCTTTAAATCTCTAAACTTTTAACTTTAAACCTCTAAACCTTTACCTTTAGATTTCTAAACCTTTACCTTTAAACCTCTAAACCTTTACCTTTAAACTTCTAAACCTTTACCTTTAGATGTCTAAACTTTTACCTTTAAACCTCTAAAATTGTACCTTTAGATCTCTAAACCTTTACCTTTAGATCTCTATACCTTTACCTTTAAACCTCTAAACCTTTACTTTTAAACCTCTAAACCTTTACCTTTAGATCTCTAAACTTTTACCTTTAAACTTCTAAACCATTACCTTTAGATCTCTAAACCTTTACCTTTAAACCTCTAAACCTTTACCTTTAAACCTCTAAACATTTACCTTTAAACCCCTAAACCTTTACCTTTAAACCTCTAAACCTTTACCTTTAAACCTCTTAATCTTTACCTTTAGATCTCTAAACCTTTACCTTTAAATCTCTAAACTTTTAACTTTAAACCTCTAAACCTTTACCTTTAGATCTCTAAACCTTTACCTTTAAACCTCTAAACCTTTACCTTTAGATCTCTAAACCTTTACATTTAAACCTCTAAACCTTTACCTTTAAACTTCTAAACCTTTACCTTTAGATGTCTAAACTTTTACCTTTAAACCTCTAAAATTGTACCTTTAGATCTCTAAACCTTTACCTTTAGATCTCTATACCTTTACCTTTAAACCTCTAAACCTTTACCTTTAAACTTCTAAACCTTTACCTTTAAACCTCTAAACCTTTACCTTTAGATATCTAAAATTTTACCTTTAAACCTCTAAAATTGTACCTTTAGATCTCTAAACCTTTACCTTTAAACCTCTAAACCTTTACCTTTAAACCTCTAAACATTTACCTTTAAACCCCTAAACCTTTACCTTTAAACCTCTTAACCTTTACCTTTAAACCTCTTAATCTTTACCTTTAGATCTCTAAACTTTTACCTTTAAACCTCTTAATCTTTACCTTTAGATCTCTAAACCTTTACCTTTAAATCTCTAAACTTTTAACTTTAAACCTCTAAACCTTCACCTTTAGATCTCTAAACCTTTACCTTTAGATCTCTAAACCTTTACCTTTAAATCTATAAACCTTTACTTTTAAAGCTCTAAACCTTTACCTTTAGATCTCTAAACTTTTACCTTTAAACCTCTAAACCTTTACTTTTCAACCTCTAAACCTTTACCTTTAGATCTCTAAACTTTTACCTTTAAACCTCTAAAATTGTACCTTTAGATCTCTAAACCTTTACCTTTAAACCTCTAAACGTTTACCTTTAAACCTCTAAACCTTTACCTTTAGATCTCTAAACCTTTACCTTTAGATCTCTAAACCTTTACCTTTAGATCTATAAACCTTTACCTTTAAACCTCTAAACCTTTACTTTTAAACCTCTAAACCTTTACCTTTAGATCTCTAAACTTTTACCTTTAAACCTCTAAAACTTTACCTTTAGATCTCTAAACCTTTACCTTTAAACCTCTAAACCTTTACCTTTAGATGTCTAAACTTTTACCTTTAAACCTCTAAACCTTTACCTTTAGATCTCTAAACCTTTACCTTTAGATCTCTAAACCTTTACCTTTAGATCTCTAAACCTTTACCTTTAAACCTCTAAACCTTTACCTTTAAACCTTTAAACCTCTAAACCTTTACCTTTAAACCTCTAAACCTTTACCTTTAAACCTCTAAACCTTTACTTTTAAGTCTCTAAACCTTTATCTTTAAACATCTAAACCTTTACCTTTAAACCTCTAAACCTTTACCTTTAGATCTCTAAACCTTTACCTTTAGATCTCTAAACCTTTACCTTTAGATCTCTAAACCTTTACCTTTAAACCTCTAAACCTTTACCTTTAAACCTCTAAACCTTTACCTTTAAACCTCTAAAACTTTACCTTTAAACCTCTAAATGTTTAACTTTAAACCTCTAAACCTTTACCTTTAGATCTCTAAACCTTTACCTTTAAACCTCTAAACCTTTACCTTTAAACCTCTAAAACTTTACCTTTAAACCTCTAAATGTTTAACTTTAAACCTCTAAACCTTTACCTTTAGATCTCTAAACCTTTACCTTTAAACCTCTAAACCTTTACCTTTAAACCTCTAAACCTTTACCTTTAGATCTCTAAACCTTTACCTTTAAACCTCTAAACCTTTACCTTTAAACCTCTAAACCTTTACCTTTAAACCTCTAAACCTTTACCTTTAAACTTCTAAACTTTTAACTTTGTGTGTTTGTTTGTGTGTATGTGTGTGTGTGTTTGTGTGTGTGTGTGTGTGTGTGTGTGTATGTGTGTGTGTGTTTGTGTGTGTGTGTATGTGTGTGTGTATGTGTGTGTGTTTGTGTATGTGTATGTGTGTGTGTATGTGTGTATGTGTGTGTATCTGTGTGTGTATGTGTGTGTGTGTGTGTGTGTGTGTGTGTGTGTGTGTGTGTGTGTGTGTGTGTGTATGTGTGTGTGTGTGTGTGTGTTGTGGTGATACTCTTGTGTAATTTCAGTGTGAACGGGGGTCAGAACCCAAACCCCATTATCTCCTCGGTTACTCCTAATTACCCCAAACCCAGTTACCATGACAGCAGGGCGGCGGTGAGGAGCTCAGGTGTGTTTCAGGGTGTGATGTAATTAAAGCTGAGTGTGGAATGTGTGGAATGGAGGGCCTGCTGGAACATCTGCACACACATAGTTGTCCTCCAGAATGCTGCTGGTGGTGTCTGAGCACGCCGCGGCCTGCGTGGAGCTCCGCGTCCTGCAGCTATCGCCCGCTAATCGCTCGCCGCTGATTGGACGGCGTGTGTGACGCACCGATGCTGACACACCGTATATATGAAGACCACCGGACTCCAGCGGTCTCCAGAGGACTGTACGCCTGCAGAGGAACGCTCAGAGAAACCAGAGCTCTCATCAAACACTCCAGATCCAGAATGTCGGGGAAAAGTCTGCAGCGCGGTGAGCACCACCATCACCTCCACACCTACACCTCACTGTCCTGCTCCTCCACGTCTGAGACCGGTTCTTACTCAGACTCGCTGTGGGGGTCCGGTTTCTCAAAAACTAGTGAACACACGTACGACACGCTCCGGTCAGGATTAGCTATTAATGATTAGCTATTAATGATTAGCTATTAGTGATTAGCTATGAGTTATTGGTTATTAGCTATTATTGAATGGTTATTAGCTATTATTTAATGGTTATTAGCTATTAGTGATTGGTTATTAGCTATTAGTGATTGGTTATTAGCTATTATTGAATGGTTATTAGCTATTAGTGATTGGTTATTAGCTATTATTGAATGGTTATTAGCTATAAGTGATTGTTATTAGCTATTATTGAATGGTTATTAGCTATTAATGATTGGTTATTAGCTATTATTGAATGGTTATTAGCTATTAGTGATTGGTTATTAGATATTATTGAATGGTTATTAGCTATTAGTGATTGGTTATTATATATTATTGAATGGTAATTAGCTATAAGTGATTGTTATTAGCTATTATTGAATGGTTATTAGCTATAAGTGATTGTTATTAGCTATTATTGAATGGTTATTAGCTATTAGTGATTGGTTATTAGCTATTATTGAATGGTTATTAGCTATTAGTGATTAACTTTTAGCGATAGGTTATTATGATTTGTTTGTTTATTCTCCAAAAGACTTTTTCTTTAAACTGAAACATCTGCATATGTTTACGGCTGTATTGGTTACTGTTACCGCGAGTAACACCACCATCACTGATAACACCACCATCACTATCATCACCACCATCACCACCACCATCACCACCACCATTACCATCACACCCCCACCACCATCACCACCACCACCATCACTATCATCACCATCACCACCACCATCACCCCAACCCCCACCACCATCACCACCACCATCACCACCACCATTACCATCACACCCCCACCACCATCACCACCACCACCATCACTATCATCACCATCACCACCACCATCACCCCAACCCCCACCACCATCACCACCACCACCACCACCACCATCACTATCATCACCATCACCACCACCATCACCCCAACCCCCACCACCACCACCATCACCATCACCACTACCATCACCCCAACCCCATCACCATCACTACCACCACCACCACCATCATCATCATCATCATCACCATCATCACCACTACCACCATCACTATCATTACCACCATCACCACCACTATCACCACCATCACCACCACTATCACCACCACCATTACCACCACCACCACCACCGCCATCACTATCATCACTATCATCACCATCACCACCACCACCATCACCACCATCACCACCACCACCATCACCACCACCACCACATTCATCACCATCATCACCACCACCATCATCATTACCATCACCATTACCACCACCACCATCACCATTACCATCACCACCATTACCACCATCACCACCACCACCACCATCACCGTCAGTCCATCTCTGAAACTGCTGCTTCTTCTCCTCCAGCTGTTACCGCAGTGGCCGCAGTGTTACTGTTCTACAGCAGAACCGCAGAACCTGCAGCAGAACCCAACACAACCCACGGTGTGGAGCCGGTCACTCACGGTGAGAATCTATATCAGTCTGTATATGAGGTCACAGCGGCGCTCACACTCACTCTGCAGTGTTTTAATAATTAACCAACCAGAAACTCACATTTTATTATATAACCTTTCAATATGTTCATCTGTTTTTGATCTTAAATCATTATTTATATAATATTTATATCAAATTATTCTTATTTATTTATTTCAAGAACAAAAACAGTGTTTGTAAATACGTTCAGATTCCACAGTGAACACGTACGGGTTAACTCTGACCATGTCGTGTGTTTGAAGTGATACAGAAATGATTTTATTAAGAAAATAAATAATAATCTGAATCAGGATTAATAAACGAGTAACTGAGGAAATCCTGAAAGTTCCAACCATGAAATTCACAGAAAGTAAAACCTCAGTCCAGATTATCAGATTATCAGATTATCAGCTGTATCCTTCCTCACAACACACTTCTCTAACTGTGTGTGTGTGTGGTTGTGTGTGTGTGTAAATGGGTGTGTATGTGTGTGTAAATGTGTGTGTATGTGTGTGTGTCTAAATGTCTGTGTGTGTGTGTAAATGTGTGTGTGTCTAAATGTGTGTGTGTGTGTAAATGTGTGTGTATGTGTGTGTAAATGTGTGTGTATGTGTGTGTGTCTGAATGTCTGTGTGTGTGTAAATGTGTGTATATGTGTGTGTGTGTGTGTGTGTGTGTGTGTGCGGTTGTGTTTGCAGGTGAGGAGCCGCTGGTTTTGGCGATGCAGCGTCCGTGTCGTGCTGAACAGAACGATTACTGTTTACATGGAACATGTTTTTACGCTTCTGACCTGAACCAATCATCCTGCCTGTAAGACTCTCCGAATCATTCATACCGAATCATTCACACATACTGAATCATTCACACTGAATCATTCATACCGAATCATTCATACTGACTCATTCACACATACTGAATCATTCATACTGAATCATTCACACATACCGAATCATTCATACTGAATCATTCACACATACGGAATGATTCATACTGAATCATTCATACTGAATCATTCACACATACTGAATCATTCATACTGAATCATTCATACTGAATCATTCATACCGAATCATTCACACATACTGAATCATTCATACTGAATCATTCATACCGAATCATTCATACTGAATTATTCACACATACTGAATCATTCATACTGAATCATTCATACCGAATCATTCATACCGAATCATTCACACATACCGAATCATTCACACTGAATCATTCACACTGAATCATTCACACATACTGAATCATTCACACATACTGAATCTTTCATACTGAATCATTCACACATACTGAATCATTCATACCGAATCATTCATACCGAATCATTCATACTGAATCATTCACACATACTGAATCATTCATACTGAATCATTCATACCGAATCATTCATACTGAATCATTCACACATACTGAATCATTCATACTGAATCATTCATACCGAATCATTCATACTGAATCATTCATACCGAATCATTCATACTGAATCATTCACACTGAATCATTCATACTGAATCATTCACACATACTGAATCACTCATACTGAATCATTCATGCCAAATCATTCATACTGAATCATTCACACTGAATTATTCATACTGAATCATTCACACATACTGAATCATTCATACTGAATCATTCATACCGAATCATTCATACTGAATCATTCATACTGAATCATTCACACATACTGAATCATTCATACTGAATCATTCACACATTCACATTACACTGCCTAAGCAAGTGTGTGATTAAGTGTGAACTTACTGGTGGTTAAGACGAGTGTGAACTAAGCAAGTGTGTGCTGGTTTTGCAGGTGTGATAAGAACTTTGAAGGTCAGCGCTGTGAGCAGTATATTCTGTACACCTGGGAGAAGCCTCAGTATGAGGAGATCATCGGGATCACCTGTGGAGTTCTTCTGCTTCTGGGCTGCATCGCCATCATCTCCTACATCTGCTACAGGAAAAGGTAACCCGGCAACCAAGGTCTATCCAGCAGGACAGTCAACACCTCACTGACCCCATCACACATCACACACCACGCACCACACATCACACACCACAAATCACACACCACACATCACACACCACTCACCACACACCACACATCATACATCACACATTACACATCACACATCAAACATCATACATCACACATTACACACCTTGCACCACACATCACACACCACATATCACACACCACACATCACACACCACTCACCACACACCACACACCACACATCATACATCACACATTACACATCACACATCAAACATCATACATCACACACCACACATCACACACCACACATCACACATTACACATCACACACCACATATCACACACCACACATCACACATCATACATCATACATCACACATCACACACCACACATCACACACCACACATCACACATCACACATCACACACCACACATCACACACCACACATCACACATCACACACCACACACCACACATCACACACCACACACCACACATCACACACCACACATCATACATCACACAACACACACCACACATCACACATCACACACCACGCACCACACATCACACACCACATATCACACACCACACATCACACACCACTCACCACACACCACACATCATACATCACACATTACACATCAGACATCAGACATCACACACCACACATCATACATCACACATTACACATCATAAATCACACACCACACATCACACATTACACATCACACACCACATATCACACACCACACATCATACATCACACACCACACATCACACACCACACATCACACACCATACATCACACACCACACATCATACATCACTTACCACACACCACACACCACACAGCATACATCACACACCACACATCATACATCACTCACCACACACCACACATCACACACCACACACCATACATCACACACCACACATTATACATCACACATCACACACCATACATCACACACCACACATCATACATCACTCACCACACACCACACATCACACACCACACACCATACATCACATACCACACATCATACATCACTCACCACACACCACACACCACACATCATACATCACACATCACACACCACACATCACACACCATACATTACACACCATACATCACAATCACACATCATACATCACACACCACACATCACACACCACACATCACACACCACACATCATACATCACACATAACACACCACACATCACACACCACACATCACACACCACACACCACACATCACACATCACACATCACACATAACACACCACACATCACACATCACACATCACAATCACATATCATACATCACTCACCACACATCACACATCACACACCACACACCACACATCATACATCACACACCACACATTACACATCATACATCACACACCACACACCACACATCATACATCACACACCACACATCATACATCACATTACACATCATACATCACACATCATGCATTACTCACCACACACCACACATCATACATCACACACCACACATCACACACCACACAACACACACCACACATCACACACCACACAACACACACCACACATCATACAACACACACCACACATAACACACCACACATCACACATCTGATTTCTGATTTATAATTTCATATTCTGAATCTTGAATCCGATTTCTGATGTATGAGATGAATGAACGCTATGATGTTGGCCACGCCCATGTTTCTACGGTGATCCTCTGGCGGGTGGTTGACTGTATGACTTAAACACGGCGAGTCTCACACGTCTGTGTTCTTCTGACTGGCAGGTGCTGGAAATCATCTCCGCCGTACAAGAACTACGGCCACGAGAACTCCGTCTAGATCTGAACACGAACCCAGAGCTGCTCCTCAGAGACTGAACAGCGGCACCCAGTGGACAGGAGCAGACACTGCACTCCAACTTCCAGAGGGAATTTAATGAGGTTATTAAAGAAAGACCCGGAAGAACAACAAGACCATTATTCAGAAAACTACTGGCAGTGCTTTGTAACTGCTACCGACTGAGTACTGAATGTGTGTGAGAATATTTATTGATGTCAGTATTAGTAGTAACTTATGATGTTTTTGTATCTGATAATTATTTATTGATTTTATTTGACAATAAAAAAATCTTTCAGCATTATTGTGTCATTAACCATAATATATGATCAAAGAACCTCACTGTAAACCAGTGATCACACAACCTCACTGTAAACCAGTGATCACACAACCTCACTGTAAACCAGTGAACATAAAACCTCACTGTAAACCAGTGATCATAGAACCTCACTGTAAACCAGTGATCACAGACCCTCACTGTAAACCAGTGATCACAGACCCTCACTGTAAACCAGTGATCACACAACCTCACTGTAAACCAGTGATCACTAAAACCTCACTGTAAACCAGTGATCATAGAACCTCACTGTAAACCAGTTATCACAGAACCTCACTGTAAACCAGTGATCACAGCCCCTTACTGTAAACCAATAATCACAGAAACCTCATTGTAAACCAGTGATCACAGACCCTCACTGTAAACCAGTGATCACAGAAACCTCATTGTAAACCAGTGATCACAGACCCTCACTGTAAACCAGTGATCACAGAAACCTCATTGTAAACCAGTGATCACAGACCCTCACTGTAAACCAGTGATCACACAACCTCACTGTAAACCAGTGATCACACAACCTCACTGTAAACCAGTAACCACAGAACCTCACTGTAAACCAGTGATCACAGACCCTCACTGTAAACCAATGATCACAGAATCACACTGTAAACCAGTGATCACACAACCTCACTGTAAACCAGTGATCAATAAAACCTCACTGTAAACCAGTGATCACACAATCCCACTGTAAACCAGTGGCCACAGAAACCTTACTGTAAACCAGTGACCACAGAACCTCACTGTTAACCAGTGATCACAGACCCTCACTGTAAACCAGTTATCACAGAAACCTTACTGTAAACCAGTGATCACAGAACCTCACTGTAAACCAGTGATCACAGAACCTCATTGTAAACCAGTGAACACAACCTCACTGTAAACCAGTGATCACACAACCTCACTGTAAACCAGTGACCACAGAACCTCACTGTAAAGCAGTGATCACAGACCCTCACTGTAAACCAGTTATCACAGAAACCTCATTGTAAACCAGTGATCACAGACCCTCACTGTAAACCAGTGACCACAGACCCTCACTGTAAACCAGTTATCACAGAAACCTCATTGTAAACCAGTGATCACAGAACCTCACTGTAAACCAGTGATCACACAACCTCACTGTAAACCAGTGAACACAGAACCTCACTGTAAACCAGTGATTACAGACCCTCATTGTTAACCAGTTATCACAGTAACCTTACTGTAAACCAGTGATCACACAACCTCACTGTAAACCAGTGATCACACAACCTCACTGTAAACAAATGATGACAGAACCTCACTGTAAACCAGTGATCATAGAACCTCACTGTAAACCAATGATGACAGAACCTCACTGTAAACCAGTAATTATTTTTATTATTATTATTATTAGTATTATTATTATTAACTAATTAATTAACAGATGAATTAAGGATAAACGTATAGTGGGGAAGATAAGTATTTGATGGGCTGGTGATTTTGCGAGGTCTGTGATTTTAACTGAGAGGCAGATCCAGAAATTCACACTGTATGATTTTTAAATAATTATTTTGCAGGAAATTAGTTTATGATCACGTACCTGTAAGAAACCTGCACCTGTTTAATCTTGTTACCTGAATAAATCACACCTGTTCACACACTCAATCATTCACTCTCCAACCTCTCCTCCATGGCCAAGACCAGAGAGCCATCTAAGAACACCAGGGAGGAATAAGGAGGGTCTGAGGAGGAATAAGGAGGGTCTGAGGAGGAATAAGGAGGGTCTGAGGAGGAATAAGGAGGGTCTGAGGGGGAATAAGGAGGGTCTGAGGAGGAATAAGGAGGGTCTGAGGAGGAATAAGGAGGGTCTGAGGAGGAATAAGGAGGGTCTGAGGAGGAATAAGGACCGTCTGAGGAGGAATAAGGAGGGTCTGAGGGGGAATAAGGAGGGTCTGAGGAGGAATAAGGAGGGTCTGAGGAGGGATAAGGAGGGTCTGAGGAGGAATAAGGAGGGTCTCAGGAGGGATAAGGAGGGTCTGAGGAGGGATAAGGAGGGTCTGAGGAGGGATAAGGACCATCTGAGGAGGGATAAAGAGCATCTGAGGAGGAATAAGGAGGGTCTGTGGAGGGATAAGGAGGGTCTGAGGAGGGATAAGGAGGGTCTGAGGAGAGATAAGGACTGTCTGAGGAGGAATAAGGAGGGTCTGAGGAGGGATAAGGAGCATCTGAGGGGGAATAAGGAGGGTCTGAGGAGGGATAAGGAGGGTCTGAGGAGGGATAAGGAGGGTCTGAGGAGAGATAAGGACTGTCTGAGGAGGAATAAGGAGGGTCTGGGGAGGAATAAGGAGGGTCTGAGGAGGAATAAGGAGGGTCTGAGGAGGGATAATGAGCATCTGAGGGGGAATAAGGAGGGTCTGAGGAGGGATAAGGAGGGTCTGAGGAGGGATAAGGAGGGTCTGAGGAGAGATAAGGACTGTCTGAGGAGGAATAAGGAGGGTCTGGGGAGGAATAAGGAGGGTCTGAGGAGGAATAAGGAGGGTCTGAGGAGGGATAAGGAGGGTCTGAGGAGAGATAAGGACTGTCTGAGGAGGAATAAGGAGGGTCTGGGGAGGGATAAGGAGGGTCTGAGGAGGGATAAGGAGGGTCTGAGGAGAGATAAGGACTGTCTGAGGAGGAATAAGGAGGGTCTGGGGAGGAATAAGGAGGGTCTGAGGAGGGATAAGGAGGGTCTGAGGAGAGATAAGGACTGTCTGAGGAGGAATAAGGAGGGTCTGGGGAGGAATAAGGAGGGTCTGAGGAGGAATAAGGAGGGTCTGAGGAGGTATAAGGAGCTGAACCTGCATGACAGGATCTAATGACGGAAGCGACAGAGGTGATGAAACTTAAGGAGGTGATGGAAGTGATGGAGGTGGTGGAGATGACTGAGGTGACGGAGGTGATGTAGATAATGTAGGTGATGGAGGTGGTGGAGGTGGCAGAGGTGATGGAGGTGGTGGAGGTTATAGAGGTGATGGAGGTGACGGAGGTGGTGGAGGTAATGGAGTTGATAGTGGTGGTGGAGGTGACGAAGGTGATGGAGGTGACAGAGGTGGTGGAGGTGATAGGGTGACGGAAGTGACAGAGGTGGTGGAAGTGGTGGAGGTTATAGAGGTAAGGGAGGTGATGGAGGTAATAGTGGTGGTGGAGGTGACGGAGGTGGTGCAGGTGACGGAGGTGACAGAGGTAATGGAGGTGGTGGAGGTGATGGGGTGACAGAGGAGGTGGAAGTGATGGAGGTGGTGGAGGTGATGGATGGATGGGTGGTGGAGGTGACGGAGATGATGTAGGTGGTAGAGGTGATGGAGGTGATGTATGGATGGGTGGTGGAGGTGATGTAGGTGGTGGAGGTGATGGATGGATGGGTGGTGGAGGTGACGGAGGTGACGGAGGTGGTGGAGGTGGTGCAGGTGACGGGGTGGTGGAGGTGACGGAGGTGATGGAGGTGGTGGAGGTGATGGGGTGACAGAGGTGACGGAGGTGATAAAGGTGATGGAAGTGACGGAGGTGGTGGAAGTGATGAGGGTGGTGGAGGTGATGGATGGATGGGTGGTGGAGGTGACGGAGGTGATGTAGGTGACGGAGGTGATGGAGGTGGTGGAGGTGATGGATGGATGGGTGGTGGAGGTGACAGAGGTGATGCAGGTGATGGAGGTGATGTAGGTGGTGGAGGTGATGTAGGTGATGGAGGTGATGTATGATCGTGTGTTGTTTAGGTGGAGGTTTGTTCTCAGACAGTAACGTGGTGGTGAGATGGTTCTGATCTCATGCTGAACCAGAGTGGAGTGTGGAGCTCAGCTCCGTCTGAGTTTGTTCTGTTTGTGTTTTCAGTAAAACCGTCACTGAGCTGAACTTCAGACCTTCAGAACTTCAGTAATGACGGAGCAGATCCAGAACAGCAGAACATTTTATTCAGACAGAAGCGTTTCCTCCCAGAACATCATCTCCAGCTGAACTGACCACTGAACCCAGTCAGAACCAGAACTATTACACTGTTACAAATACGTTCAGCACTTCTGATCTTCAGCACTTCTGATCTTTAGCACTTCTGATCTTCAGGACTTCCACAATATTAATAATTAACATCACAAACAGTCTGTGTTTATATCAGCGACCACGCTTCAACTCCGTTCAGTTCAGTTCAGTTCAGTTCAGTTCAGTTCAGTTCAGTTCAGTTCAGTTCGGCTCCTGAAAATTCAGAGAGAAGTTTCAGTTTTTATACGACACCAGAGAACCGACCACGAGCCCGACTAGACTTACACTGACCGCTCTTACAGTCCAGCAGGAGTCCGGAGTCCAGCGATGACCATCACACCGTCCACACCGTCCACACCCTGCAGGGAAACACCACCCTGATCACCTCCGACTCAGTTCTGGACTTTAAACTGATGTTTGTGTTTCTGTAAATATCAATAATAAATATTTTTATTTTCTCACTAATTAATTAATAACAGAACTGATCAGCGACACGGCGTCACCAATTACACGACTTTCACCCTCTAGAACCGCCCACTCACCTGGCTGCTGTCCAAAAACACCAGAACACACCAGAACTAAACTCTGGTGAGACCTGAACTCTGGTGAGAACTAAACTCTGGTGAGAACTAAACTCTGGTAAGAACTAAACTCTGGTGAGAACTAAACTCTGGTGAGAACTAAACTCTGGTAAGAACTAAACTCTGGTGAGAACTAAACTCTGGTGAGAACTAAACTCTGGTAAGAACTAAACTCTGTGGAGAACTAAACTCTGGTGAGAACTAAACTCTGGGGAGAACTGAACTCTGGTGAGAACTAAACTCTGGTGAGAACTAAACTCTGGTAACAACTAAACTCTGGTGAGAACTAAACTCTGGGGAGAACTGAACTCTGATGAGAACTAAACTCTGGTGAGAACTAAACTCTGGTGAGAACTGAACGACTCACCTCCGACTCAGTTCTGGACTTTAAACTGATGTTTGTGTTTCTGTAAATATCAATAATAAATATTTTTATTTTCTCACTAATTAATTAATAACAGAACTGATCAGCGACACGGCGTCACCAATTACACGACTTTCACCCTCTAGAACCGCCCACTCACCTGGCTGCTGTCCAAAAACACCAGAACACACCAGAACTAAACTCTGGTGAGACCTGAACTCTGGTGAGAACTAAACTCTGGTGAGAACTAAACTCTGGTAAGAACTAAACTCTGGTGAGAACTAAACTCTGGTGAGAACTAAACTCTGGTAAGAACTAAACTCTGGTGAGAACTGAACTCTGGTGAGAACTAAACTCTGGTAAGAACTAAACTCTGGTGAGAACTGAACTCTGGTGAGAACTAAACTCTGGGGAGAACTGAACTCTGGTGAGAACTAAACTCTGGTGAGAACTAAACTCTGGTAACAACTAAACTCTGGTGAGAACTAAACTCTGGGGAGAACTGAACTCTGATGAGAACTAAACTCTGGTGAGAACTAAACTCTGGTGAGAACTGAACTCTAGTGAGAACTAAACTCTGGTAAGAACTAAACTGGTAAGAACTAAACTCTGGTGAGAACTGAACTCTGGTGAGAACTGAACTCTGGTGAGAACTAAACTCTGGTGAGAACTAAACTCTGGTAAGAACTAAACTCTGGTGAGAACTGAACTCTGGTGAGAACTAAACTCTGGTGAGAACTAAACTCTGGTAAGAACTAAACTCTGGTGAGAACTAAACTCTGGTGAGAACTGAACTCTGGTGAGAACTAAACTCTGGTGAGAACTAAACTCTGGTAAGAACTAAACTCTGGTGAGAACTGAACTCTGATGAGAACTGAACTCTGGTGAGAACTAAACTCTGGTAAGAACTAAACTCTGGTAAGAACTAAACTCTGGTGAGAACTAAACTCTGGTGAGAACTGAACTCTGGTGAGAACTGAACTCTGGTGAGAACTAAACTCTGGTAAGAACTAAACTCTGGGGAGAACTGAACTCTGGTGAGAACTAAACTCTGGTGAGAACTAAACTCTGGTGAGAACTGAACTCTGGTGAGAACTAAACTCTGGGGAGAACTGAACTCTGGTGAGAACTAAACTCTGGTGAGAACTAAACTCTGGTAACAACTAAACTCTGGTGAGAACTAAACTCTGGGGAGAACTGAACTCTGGTGAGAACTAAACTCTGGTAAGAACTAAACTCTGGTGAGAACTGAACTCTGGTGAGAACTGAACTCTAGTGAGAACTAAACTCTGGTAAGAACTAAACTGGTAAGAACTAAACTCTGGTGAGAACTGAACTCTGGTGAGAACTGAACTCTGGTGAGAACTAAACTGGTAAGAACTAAACTCTGGTGAGAACTGAACTCTGGTGAGAACTGAACTCTGGTGAGAACTAAACTCTGGTGAGAACTAAACTCTGGTGAGAACTGAACTCTGGTGAGAACTAAACTCTGGTGAGAACTAAACTCTGGTGAGAACTGAACTCTGGTGAGAACTGAACTCTGGTGAGAACTAAACTCTGGTAAGAACTAAACTCTGGGGAGAACTAAACTCTGGTGAGAACTGAACTCTGGTGAGAACTAAACTCTGGTAAGAACTAAACTCTGGTAAGAACTAAACTCTGGTGAGAACTAAACTCTGGTGAGAACTAAACTCTGGTGAGAACTAAACTCTGGTGAGAACTGATCTCCACCGCTGCACGTTCAGAGTCAGAGGAACATCTGATCAGCCTGACGTCGGATTTGGATCACATTTAAATCCAGTGTGAGCAGAAGTCCTCTCCGTGAAGCGGTCCAATCCCAGAACAATCAACCTTAATATCCTGAACTCAACCAGCCACGCCCACTTCCTGTCTACACTGTTCCGCTCTCTGAGGATGACCTGTCCTGGTGCGGGGAGAGAGGTCACCTGAGAGCTCACCTGTGTGTGTGCTGGACAGGGGGGTCTGCTGCGTTCTGGTAGGAGTTCTGGTTCAGGGAGGTCCGGATTAGGACAGGAGCACAGCAGCTTGAGGAGAAAAGGTTGAAGGTCATGAGACGGTAGATACAATACCTGCGTGTTTTGTGATGTCACCGTCTGGAATTTAAACAGATTCATTTCATTTACAGAACAAACTACAGCTAAACAAGCCGGACAAAATAACGGAAACCTTCAGTGTGCATAATTATTCACCCCCTGAAGTCAGGACTTAGCTGAGCCGCTTGTTGCTGCATTACTGCTGCAGGTCACTCTGGACACGTCTCTCACCTTCCTGCACACATCGGGGGTCTCCCACACGCCATTTGCCAAACCGAGCCCTCCGAGCGAGCCCTCCTCTTTCTGTCTGTGAGTGGAGGCTGTTCTCTGGACGCTCCTCTGTGAAGCCCAGCTCTGTGGAGTCTCTGCTCGGGAACCTCAGGTCTCCGTGCTGCCTGAATGCCCCGCGTGCCCGCTCTAGAGTTGTGGTGGGCCGTCCCCTCTTGGCAGGTTTGTTGTGGTACGGTGGGGATCCGGGGGATGGTCAGAGGTTTGGATATTTCTCTGACTCGTACTTCTCTACAACGTTGTCTGACTTGTCGTCATGGTCTTGTTGGTCGTCATGGTGTTTGGTCAGTGGAGCCTTCTTACTGGTGTGTATGTACTGACAGGTCATGTGACTGTTAGGTTGCACACAGGTGGACTTCATTTCTCTGTATATTTCTGTATATTTTTCTGATTTCATGTCATCACCTCATCACGCATCAGATACGCATCAGATTAATAAACAACATCAGATAAAAGTTATAATCTAACAAACAGGTAAAGACCGAGGGGGGTGAATACTTTTGCAAGGCACTGTATCTGTAGATATCTGTGTGTTTGGGGGGATGTGGTTCCTCACCGGTTCCCCTGCACTTCCCGTCTCCATGGAGACGTTTTCTCTGGATCTGTCTTCATCAGGCTGGAACAGACGGAACTACATCAGTGAATCTGAACCAATCAGGACTCTTCAGAAGGTTTCAGTGGAGAGTGTGACGGTGTGAAGCACCTCAGAGGTTTCTGTACGCTGGTCTGGAACAGAAGGTTCTCCTGCAGATCCAGGATCAGCTTCAGCTGCTGCATCTTCTGATTTTAATTCAGACACAGTTTCAGGTGCTGGTTCCAGCTCAGCTCTGACCACCGGATCCACACAGCATTCAGTCTCTTCGTTTACCTGTACAGGTAGGAGACGATCACTAACCACTCAGCAGGTCACCCAGTAAACCCCTCTGCACCTCACCGCACTCACACGTTTACGGGTTTTGAGGGTGGTATTAGGACGTTTGGGGGGTTGTGGTGGGAAGATTGGGGGGTCGTGGTGGGGTTTGGGGGGTCGTGGTGGGAAGATTGGGGGGTCGTGGTGGGGTTTGGGGGGTCGTGGTGGGAAGATTGGGGGGTCGTGGTGGGGTTTGGGGGGTCGTGGTGGGAAGATTGGGGGGTCGTGGTGGGGTTTGGGGGGTCATGGTGGGAAGATTGGGGGGTTGTGGTGGGGTTTGGGGGTCGTGGTGGGAAGATTGGGGGGTTGTGGTGGGGTTTGGGGGTCGTGGTGGGAAGATTGGGGGGTCGTGGTGGGGTTTGGGGGGTCGTGGTGGGAAGATTGGGGGGTTGTGGTGGGGTTTGGGGGGTCATGGTGGGAAGATTGGAGGGTTGTGGTGGGGTTTGGGGGGTCGTGGTGGGGTTTAGGGGGTCGTGGTGGGAAGATTGGGGGGTCGTGGTGGGAAGATTGGGGGGTCGTGGTGGGGTTGGGGGTCGTGGTGGGGTTTGGGGGGTCGTGGTGGGAAGATTGGGGGGTTGTGGTGGGGTTTGGGGGTCGTGGTGGGAAGATTGGGGGGTCGTGGTGGGGTTTGGGGGGTCGTGGTGGGAAGATTGTGGGGTTGTGGTGGGGTTTGGGGGGTCATGGTGGGAAGATTGGAGGGTTGTGGTGGGGTTTGGGGGGTCGTGGTGGGGTTTAGGGGGTCGTGGTGGGAAGATTGGGGGGTCGTGGTGGGAAGATTGGGGGGTCGTGGTGGGGTTGGGGGGTCGTGGTGGGGTTTGGGGGGTCGTGGTGGGAAGATTGGGGGGTTGTGGTGGGGTTTGGGGGTCGTGGTGGAAGATTGGGGGGTCGTGGTGGGGTTTGGGGGGTCGTGGTGGAAGATTGTGGGGTTGTGGTGGGGTTTGGGGGGGTCATGGTGGGAAGATTGGAGGGTTGTGGTGGGGGTTTGGGGGGTCGTGGTGGGGTTTAGGGGGTCGTGGTGGGAAGATTGGGGGGTCGTGGTGGGAAGATTGGGGGGTCGTGGTGGGGTTGGGGGGTTGTGGTGGGGTTTGGGGGGTCGTGGTGGGAAGATTGGGGGGTTGTGGTGGGTTTGGGGGTCGTGGTGGGAAGATTGGGGGGTCGTGGTGGGGTTTGGGGGGTCGTGGTGGGAAGATTGTGGGGTTGTGGTGGGGTTTGGGGTCGTGGTGGGAAGATTGGGGGGTCGTGGTGGGGTTTGGGGGGTCGTGGTGGGAAGATTGTGGGGTTGTGGTGGGGTTTGGGGGGTCATGGTGGGAAGATTGGAGGGTTGTGGTGGGGTTTGGGGGGTCGTGGTGGGGTTTAGGGGGTCGTGGTGGGAAGATTGGGGGGGTCGTGGTGGGAAGATTGGGGGGTCGTGGTGGGGTTGGGGGGTTGTGGTGGGGTTTGGGGGGTCGTGGTGGGAAGATTGGGGGGTTGTGGTGGGGTTTGGGGGTCGTGGTGGGAAGATTGGGGGGTCGTGGTGGGGTTTGGGGGGTCGTGGTGGGAAGATTGTGGGGTTGTGGTGGGGGGGCAGTGAGATTTGGAGCTGTAAACAGAGCAGAATGTGCTGATGGAGGTGAATTCCTGAACACTGACATTCTGGCAAACAGCCAAAACCCCTAAACAGAGAGACCGACTGAGAACCAGACACTACACACACACACACTATACACACACACACTACACACACACACACTATACCCACACACACTACACACACTACACACACACACATTACACACACACACTACACACACACACTATACACAAACACACTACACACACACACAATACACACACACACTACACACACACACTATACACACACACTACACACACACACTATGCACACACACACTACACACACACACTATACACACACACTATACACACACTACACACACTACACACACACACTATACACACACACACTGCACACACACACTACACACACACACACTACACACACACACACTATACACACACACACTATACACACACACACACTACACACACTACACACACACTACACACACACTATACACACACACACTACACACACACACTATACACACACACACACTACACACACTACACACACACACTATACACAGACACACTACACACACACTACACACACACACTATACACACACACACTACACACTACACACACACACTACACACACACTATACACACACACTCCCACTACACACACACTATACACACACACACTCCCACTACACACACTATACACACACACACTACACACACACACTATACACACACACACTACACACACACACTACACACACACTATACACACACACACTACACACACACTATACACCCACACTACACACACTACACACACACACTATACACACACACTATACACACACACCCTACACACACACACACACACACACTATACACACACTATACACACACACACTACACACTACACACACACTATACACAAACACACTACACACACACACTACACACACTACACACACACACACTACACACACACACTGCACACACTACACACACACTACACACACACACACACACTACACACACTACACACACACACTATACAC
>CM038710.1:345000-410000 GCA_021613375.1 Megaleporinus macrocephalus
CCACCACTGTAAACACCATCACCACCACCACCACCACTGTAAACACCATCACTACCACTGTAAACACCATCACCACCACCACCACTGTAAACACCATCACTACCACTGTAAACACCATCAACACCACCACCACTGTAAACACCATCACTACCACTGTAAACACCATCAACACCACTGTAAACACCATCAACACCACTGTAAACACCATCATCACCACCACCACCACCACTGTAAACACCATCACCACCACTGTAAACACCATCACCACCACCACCACTGTAAACACCATCACCACCACCACCACTGTAAACACCATCACCACCACTGTAAACACCATCACCACCACCACCACCACTGTAAACACCATCAACACCACTGTAAACACCATCACCACCACTGTAAACATCATCACCACCACTGTAAACACCATTAACACCACTGTAAACACCATCAACACCACTGTAAACACCATCAACACCACCACCACTGTGAACACCATCAACACCACTGTGAACACCATCAACACCACTGTAAACACCATCAACACCACCACCACTGTGAACACCATCAACACCACTGTAAACACCATCACCACCACCACCACCACCACTGTAAACACCATCAACACCACCACCACTGTAAACACCATCACCACCACTGTGAACACCATCAACACCACTGTAAACACCATCACCACCACTGTAAACACCATCAACACCACTGTAAACACCATCAACACCACTGTAAACACCATCAACACCACCACCACTGTGAACACCATCAACACCACTGTGAACACCATCAACACCACTGTAAACACCATCAACACCACTGTAAACACCATCAACACCACCACCACTGTGAACACCATCAACACCACTGTAAACACCATCACCACCACCACCACCACTGTAAACACCATCAACACCACCACCACTGTAAACACCATCACCACCACTGTAAACACCATCACCACCACCACCACCACAGTAAACACCATCAACACCACTGTAAACATCACCACCACCACCACTGTAAACACCATCACCACCACTGTAAACACCATCAACACCACCACCACTGTAAACACCATCAACACCACTGTAAACATCATCAACACCACCACCACTGTAAACACCATCAACACCACCACCACTGTAAACACCATCAACACCACTGTAAACACCATCAACACCACCACCACTGTAAACACCATCACCACCACTGTAAACAACATCACTACCACTGTAAACACCATCACCACCACTGTAAACATCATCAACACCACCACCACTGTAAACACCAACACCACCACCACTGTAAACACCATCAACACCACTGTAAACACCATCAACACCACCACCACTGTAAACACCATCAACACCACTGTAAACACCATCAATAGCACTGTAAACACCATCACCACCACCACCACTGTAAACACCATCACCACCACTGTAAACACCATCACCACCACCACCACCACTGTAAACACCATCACTACCACTGTAAACATCATCACCACCACCACCACTGTAAACACCATCACTACCACTGTAAACATCACCACCACCACCACTATAAACACCATCACTACCACTGTAAACACCATCAGCACCACCACTGTAAACACCATCACCACCACTGTAAACACCATCACCACCACTGTAAACATCATCAACACCACTGTAAACACCATCAGCACCACTGTAAACACCATCAGCACCACTCACCACGACTCACCAAAACTCACCACAACCCAGCACGATTCACCATGACTCACCACAACTAGTATGATTCAGTCGTTATACTCAGAAGTACATCAGCAGAGTTAGGATCAGAGTCAGAGTTAAGATTAGAGTCTGAGTTAAGATTGGAATAAGAGTTAGGATTAGAGATAGAGTTAAGATTAGAGTCTGAGTTAAGATTGGAATAAGAGTTAGGATTAGAGATAGAGTTAAGATTAGAGTCTAAGTTAAGATTGGAATAAGAGTTAGGATTAGAGATAGAGTTAAGATTAGAGTCTGAGTTAAGATTGGAATAAGAGTTAGGATTAGAGATAGAGTTAGGATTAGAGTCTGAGTTAAGATTGGAATAAGAGTTAGGATTAGAGATAGAGTTAGGATTAGAGTCAGAGTTAGGATTAGAGTCAGAGTTAGAATTAGAGTCGTTCTCATCAAGGATGGATGTTAAAATATTCCAAAACTGATTTGATATATACAGTAAAATATGATTGAATCTATATAATATAAACTGAGCTGATAGTCACCGTAGTAACAGGTTATAACAGGTTATAGTTCATTACCGTGTTCATGTGTATATAGTTGTAGTTATAACGCGAGTGTGAATGTATGTGTTTATGAGTTAATGATTAAAAGCTTGTGTCTGATACTACAATGTACTTAATCTTATTATTGGCAACAGTAGAAACTGAGTAATAACACTGATCTGAATTTAAACCCGAGTAGAAAACAAGAGAACTAGTTTCACATCAAAGAAGAAAATAATCAGACTCTGATTCTCCACCAGTGAACCTGGAAACACCTGAAACCTTTAAAACACACAGACGAGCAGAACTCCAAATCTGATCCACTCTGAATCCGATCCACTTTGAATCTGATCCACTCCGAATCTGATACACACTGTGTTCTCTGTGTTTATTTGTGTTCTCTGTGTTTATTTGTGTTTTTAGTGTTTATTTGTGTTCTCTGTGTTTATTTGTGTTTTTAGTGTTTATTTGTGTTCTCTGTGTTTATTTGTGTTTTTAGTGTTTATTTGTGTTCTCTGTGTTTTGTGTTCTGTGTTTATTTGTCTTCTCTGTGTTTATTTGTGCTCTGTGTTTATTTGTGTTCTCTGTGTTTATTTGTGTTTTTAGTGTTTATTTGTGTTCTCTGTGTTTTGTGTTCTGTGTTTATTTGTCTTCTCTGTGTTTATTTGTGTTCTCTGTGTTTATTTATTGTTCTGTTTATTTGTGTTCTCTGTGTTTATTTGTGTTTCCTGTGTTTTGTGTTCTGTGTTTATTTGTCTTCTCTGTGTTTATTTGTGTTCTATGTGTTTATTTGTTTTCTCTGTGTTTATTTGTCTTCCCTGTGTTTATGTGTTCTCCGTGTTTATTTGTGTTCTGTGTTTATTTGTGTTCTCTGTGTTTGTGTTCTCTGTGTTTGTGTTCTCTGTGTTTATTTGTGTTGTTAGTGTTTATTTGTTTAATTTGTGTTCTCTGTGTTTGTGTTCTCTGTGTTTGTGTTCTCTGTGTTTAGTGTGTTTATTTGTGTTCTCTGTGTTTGTGTTCTCTGTGTTTATTTGTGTTTATTTGTGTTCTCTGTGTTTGTGTTTAGTGTGTTTAGTGTTTTGTGTTCTGTGTTTATTTGTGTTCTCTGTGTTTTGTGTTCTCTGTGTTTATTTGTGTTGTTAGTGTTTATTTGTGTTCTCTGTGTTTATTTGTTTTCTCTGTGTATATTTGTCTTCTCTGTGTTTGTGTTTTTAGTGTTTATTTGTCTTCTTTGTGTTTATTTGTGTTCTCTGTGTTTGTGTTTAGTGTGTTTATTTGTGTTCTCTGTGTTTGTGTTTAGTGTGTTTATTTGTGTTCTCTGTGTTTGTGTTCTCTGTGTTTATTTGTTTTCTCTGTGTTAGTCTTCTCTGTGTTTATTTGTGTTTTTAGTGTTTATTTTTGTTCTCTGTGTTTGTGTTCTCTGTGTTTGTGTTTAGTGTGTTTATTTGTGTTCTCTGTGTTTTTGTTCTCTGTGTTTATTTGTGTTTAGTGTGTTTATTTGTGTTCTCTGTGTTTTTGTTCTCTGTGTTTGTGTTCTCTGTGTTTTTGTTCTGTGTTTGTGTTCCCTGTGTTTATTTGTGTTCTCTGTGTTTATTTGTGTTCTCTGTGTTTGTGTTTAGTGTGTTTATTTGTGCTCTCTGCATTTGTGTTCTCTGTGTTTATTTGTGTTTACTGTGTTTGTGTTATCTGTGTTTATTTGCATTCTCTGTGTTTATTTGTGTTGTCTGTGTTTTGTGTTCTGTGTTTATTTGTTGTCTCTGTTTTTATTTGTGTTCTCTGTGTTTGTGTTCTCTGTGTTTTGTGTTCTGTGTTTATTTGTTGTCTCTGTTTTTATTTGTGTTCTCTGTGTTTATTTGTGTTTAGTGTGTTTATTTGTGTTCTCTGTGTTTGTGTTTAGTGTGTTTATTTGTGTTCTCTGTGTTTATTTGTGTTTAGTGTGTTTATTTGTGTTCTCTGTGTTTGTGTTCTCTGTGTTTTGTGTTCTGTGTTTATTTGTTGTCTCTGTTTTTATTTGTGTTCTCTGTGTTTATTTGTGTTTAGTGTGTTTATTTGTGTTCTCTGTCTTTGTGTTTAGTGTGTTTATTTGTGTTCTCTGTGTTTATTTGTGTTTAGTGTGTTTATTTGTGTTCTCTGTGTTTGTGTTCTGTGTTTGTGTTTAGTGTGTTTATTTGTGTTCTCTGTGTTTGTGTTCTCTGTGTTTGTGTTCTCTGTGTTTATTTTTGTTCTCTGTGTTTATTTGTGTTCTCTGTGTTTCTGTTCTCTGTGTTTATTTGTGTTCTCTGTGTTTAGTTGTGTTCTCTGTGTTTGTGTTTAGTGTGTTTATTTGTGTTCTCTGTGTTTATTTGTGTTCTCTGTGTTTGTGTTTAGTGTGTTTATTTGTGTTCTCTGTGTTTTGTGTTCTGTGTTTATTTGTTGTTTCTATTTTTATTTGTGTTCTCTGTGTTTTGTGTTCTCTGTGTTTATTTGTGTTATTAGTGTTTATTTGTGTTCTTTGTGTTTATTTGTTTTCTCTGTGTATATTTGTCTTCTCTGTGTTTATTTGTGTTTTTAGTGTTTATTTGTGTTCTCTGTGTTTGTGTTTAGTGTGTTTATTTGTGTTCTCTGTGTTTGTGTTCTCTGTGTTTATTTGTTTTCTCTGTGTTAGTCTTCTCTGTGTTTATTTGTGTTTTTAGTGTTTATTTTTGTTCTCTGTGTTTGTGTTCTCAGTGTTTGTGTTTAGTGTGTTTATTTGTGTTCTCTGTGTTTTTGTTCTCTGTGTTTATTTGTGTTTAGTGTGTTTATTTGTGTTCTCTGTGTTTTTGTTCTCTGTGTTTGTGTTCTCTGTGTTTGTGTTCTCAGTGTTTGTGTTTAGTGTGTTTATTTGTGTTCTCTGTGTTTTTGTTCTCTGTGTTTATTTGTGTTTAGTGTGTTTATTTGTGTTCTCTGTGTTTTTGTTCTCTGTGTTTGTGTTCTCTGTGTTTGTGTTCTCAGTGTTTGTGTTTAGTGTGTTTATTTGTGTTCTCTGTGTTTTTGTTCTCTGTGTTTATTTGTGTTTAGTGTGTTTATTTGTGTTCTCTGTGTTTTTGTTCTCTGTGTTTGTGTTCTCTGTGTTTTTGTTCTGTGTTTGTGTTCCCTGTGTTTATTTGTGTTCTCTGTGTTTATTTGTGTTCTCTGTGTTTGTGTTTAGTGTGTTTATTTGTGTTCTCTGCGTTTGTGTTCTTTGTGTTTATTTGTGTTTAGTGTGTTTGTGTTATCTGTGTTTATTTGCATTCTCTGTGTTTATTTGTGTTCTCTGTGTTTTGTGTTCTGTGTTTATTTGTTGTCTCTGTTTTTATTTGTGTTCTCTGTGTTTATTTGTGTTGTTAGTGTTTATTTGTGTTCTCTGTGTTTATTTGTTTTCTTTGTGTTTATTTCTCTTCTCTGTGTTTATTTGTGTTCTCTGGGTTTTACTTGTGTTTTTAGTGTTTATTTGTGTTCTCTGTGTTTATTTGTGTTCTCTGTGTTTGTGTTCTCTGTGTTTATTTGTGTTTAGTGTGTTTATTTGTGTTCTCTGTGTTTGTGTTCTCTGTGTTTGTGTTCTCTGTGTTTGTGTTTAGTGTGTTTATTTGTGTTCTCTGTGTTTATTTGTGTTTAGTGTGTTTATTTGTGTTCTCTGTGTTTGTGTTCTGTGTTTGTGTTTAGTGTGTTTATTTGTGTTCTCTGTGTTTGTGTTCTCTGTGTTTATTTGTGTTCTCTGTGTTTATTTGTGTTCTCTGCGTTTGTGTTCTCTGTGTTTATTTGTGTTTAGTGTGTTTGTGTTATCTGTGTTTATTTGCATTATCTGTGTTTATTTGTGTTCTCTGTGTTTTGTGTTCTGTGTTTATTTGTTGTCTCTGTTTTTATTTGTGTTCTCTGTGTTTATTTGTGTTGTTAGTGTTTATTTGTGTTCTCTGTGTTTATTTGTTTTCTCTGTGTTTATTTGTCTTCTCTGTGTTTATTTGTGTTCTCTGTGTTTATTTGTGTTTTTAGTGTTTATTTGTGTTCTCTGTGTTTATTTGTGTTCTCTGTGTTTATTTGTGTTTAGTGTGTTTATTTGTGTTCTCTGTGTTTGTGTTCTCTGTGTTTGTGTTTAGTGTGTTTATTTGTGTTCTCTGTGTTTATTTGTGTTTAGTGTGTTTATTTGTGTTCTCTGTGTTTGTGTTCTGTGTTTGTGTTTAGTGTGTTTATTTGTGTTCTCTGTGTTTGTGTTCTCTGTGTTTGTGTTCTCTGTGTTTATTTGTGTTCTCTGTGTTTATTTGTGTTCTCTGTGTTTCTGTTCTCTGTGTTTATTTGTGTTCTCTGTGTTTATTTGTGTTCTCTGTGTTTGTGTTTAGTGTGTTTATTTGTGTTCTCTGTGTTTGTGTTCTCTGTGTTTATTCGTGTTTTCTGTGTTTGTGTTATCTGTGTTTATTTGCATTCTCTGTGTTTATTTGTGTTGTCTGTGTTTTGTGTTCTGTGTTTATTTGTTGTCTCTGTTTTTATTTGTGTCCTCTGTGTTTTGTGTTCTCTGTGTTTTCTGTGTTTATTTGCGTTCTCTGTTTATTTGTGTTTTCTGTGTTTTGTGTTCTGTGTTTATTTGTCTTCTCTGTGTTTATTTGTGTTCTCTGTGTTTGTGTTCACTGTGTTTGTGTTTATTTGTGTTCTCTGTGTTTATTTGTGTTTAGTGTGTTAATTTGCATTCTCTGTGTTTGTGTTTAGTGTGTTTATTTGTGTTCTCTGTGTTTATTTGTGTTCTCTGTGTTTATTTGTGTTCTCTGTGTTTATTTGTGTTCTCTGTGTTTGTGTTTATTTGTGTTCTCTGTGTTTATTTGTGTTTAGTGTGTTAATTTGCATTCTCTGTGTTTGTGTTTAGTGTGTTTATTTGTGTTCTCTGTGTTTATTTGTGTTCTCTGTGTTTGTGTTTAGTGTGTTTATTTGTGTTCTCTATGTTTATTTGTGTTTAGTGTGTTTATTTGTGTTCTCTGTGTTTGTGCTCTCTGTGTTTATTTATATTCACTGTGTTTGTGTTCTTTGTGTTTGTGTTCTCTGTGTTTGTGTTTAGTGTGTTTGTTTGTGTTCTCTGTGTTTATTTGTGTTTAGTGTGTTTCTTTGTGTTCTCTGTGTTTGTGTTCTCTGTGTTTATTTGTGTTTAGTGTGTTGTGTTATCTGTGTTTATTTACATTCTCTGTGTTTATTTGTGTTCTCTGTGTTTTGTGTTCTGTGTTTATGTGTTGTCTCTGTTTTTGTGTTCTCTGTGTTTATTTGTGTTGTTAGTGTTTATTTGTGTTCTCTGTGTTTATTTGTTTTCTCTGTGTTTATTTGTCTTCTCTGTGTTTATTTGTCTTCTCTGTGTTTATTTGTGTTTTTAGTGTTTATTTGTGTTCTCTGTGTTTATTTGTGTTCTCTGTTTGTGTTCTCTGTGTTTATTTGTGTTTATTTGTGTTCTCTGTGTTTATTTATATTCTCTGTGTTTGTGTTCTTTGTGTTTGTGTTCTCTGTGTTTATTTATATTCTCTGTGTTTGTGTTTAGTGTGTTTATTTGTCTTCTCTGTGTTTGTGTTTAGTGTGTTTATTTGTGTTCTCTGTGTTTGTGTTTAGTGTGTTTATTTGTGTTCTCTGTGTTTATTTGTGTTTAGTGTGTTTATTTGTGTTCTCTGCGTTTGTGTTCTCTGTGTTTATTTGTGTTTAGTGTGTTTGTGTTATCTGTGTTTATTTGCATTCTCTGTGTTTATTTGTATTCTCTGTGTTTGTGTTCTTTGTATTCTCTGTGTTTGTGTTCTTTGTGTTTGTATTCTCTGTGTTTGTATTCTCTGTGTTTGTGTTCTCTGTGTTTATGTTCTCTGTGTTTGTGTTCTGTGTTAATTTGTGTTTAGTGTGTTTATTTGTGTTCTCTGTGTTTGTGTTCTCTGTGTTTATTTGTGTTCTCTGTGTTTGTGTTCACTGTGTTTATGTTCTCTGTGTTTATTTGTGTTCTCTGTGTTTGTGTTTAGTGTGTTTATTTGTGTTCTCTGTTTATTTGTGTTCTCTGTGTTTGTGCTCTCTGTGTTTATTTGTATTCTCTGTGTTTGTGTTCTTTGTGTTTGTGTTCTCTGTGTTTGTGTTTAGTGCGTTTATTTGTGTTCTCTGTGTTTATTTGTGTTTAGTGTGTTTCTTTGTGTTCTCTGTTTTTGTTTTCTCTGTGTTTATTTGTATTCTCTGTGTTTGTGTTCTTTGTGTTCTTTGTGTTTATTTGTATTCTCTGTGTTTGTATTCTTTGTGTTTGTATTATCTGTGTTTGTATTCTCTGTGTTTGTGTTATCTGTGTTTATGTTCTCTGTGTTTGTGTTCTCTGTGTTTATTTGTGTTCTCTGTGTTTATTTGTGTTCTCTGTGTTTGTGTTCTTTGTGTTCTCTGTGTTTATTTGTATTCTCTGTGTTTGTGTTCTTTGTGTTTGTGCTCTCTGTGTTTGTATTCTCTGTGTTTGTGTTCTCTGTGTTTATGTTCTCTGTGTTTGTGTTCTCTGTGTTAATTTGTGTTTAGTGTGTTTATTTGTGTTCTCTGTGTTTGTGTTCTCTGTGTTTAGTTGTGTTCTCTGTGTTTGTGTTCACTGTGTTTGTGTTCTCTGTGTTTATTTGTGTTTAGTGTGATTATTTGTGATCTCTGTGTTTATTTGTGTTCTCTGTGTTTGTGTTTAGTGTGTTTATTTGTGTTCTCTGTGTTTATTTGTGTTTAGTGTGCTTATTTGCGTTCTCTGTGTTTGTGTTTAGTGTGTTTATTTGTGTTCTCGGTGTTTATTTGTGTTTATTTGTGTTCTCTGTGTTAATTTGTGTTTAGTGTGTTAATTTGTGTTCTCTGTGTTTGTGCTCTCTGTGTTTATTTGTATTCTCTGTGTTTGTGTTCTTTGTGTTTGTGTTCTCTGTGTTTGTGTTTAGTGTGTTTATTTGTGTTCTCTGTGTTTATTTGTGTTTTGTGTGTTTTTTTGTGTTCTCGTGTTTATTTGTATTCTCTGTGTTTGTGTTCTTTGTGTTTGTATTCTCTGTGTTTGTATTCTCTGTGTTTATGTTCTCTGTGTTTGTGTTCTCTGTGTTTATTTGTGTTCTCTGTGTTTATTTGTTTTTAGTGTGTTTATTAGTATTCTCTGTGTTTGTGTTCTCTGTGTTTGTGTTTAGTGTGTTTATATACTGTGTTTATTAAAAGTCTGTAGTGATGAAAACACACTGCGCTGACTCGGGGGTGGGGGGGGGGCGGTGTTCGGGGGGCCAACACAGTGGATTTACTATGTTAGTCACTCTAGAGTTCAGGAGGTGAGGATGATGGACAGACTGAGAAGAAGGAGAAAGCAGTCAGAGGAGGTTCTAGTCTGGAGTATGCTCTACTCACCGCTCTCCTCATCCTCCTCCTGTTCTTCTTCCTCTTGCTCGGCATGTCTCCGGAGAACGTCTGATGGAAGGAGAAGCAGGAACGTCGGGAGTGGACGAGCTGAGATCCGAACTCTGTCCTAACGCAGACTGAAGTCTTTCCCTACAGGAGTTCAGCTCTGGAGCTGTGGGGGAGGGGCTGGAAGAGAAAGGGGCGGAGCCTCCTGAAGCAGGTTCTGGGATTAGCGGCGTAGCTGAGCTCAGCATGTGAACTGAGATCAGTAGACGCTGACGCTCTCAGGCTCAGGATCAGTTGCTGATGTCTGATCTGAGGATCTGATCTGAGGATCTGACGGAGATCAGATCTGCTGGGTCTGATGAGAAGGTGTGATAGATGTTATGAATTGTTCTGAATGATCAGTTTTAAATAAAAGCTCCTAAATCTGACCATTCAGTCCGAGCAGACTTTAGGCCGAGAAGCAGAACTGTGCCTCAGTGCTGTGTGTCTCTGTGCTGCATGTCTCTGTGCTGGTTGTCTCTGTGCTGGTTGTCTCTGTGCTGTGTGTCTCTGTGCTGGTTGTCTCTGTGCTGCGTGTCTCTGTGCTGCGTGTCTCTGTGCTGCATGTCTCTGTGCTGGTTGTCTCTGTGCTGTGTGTCTCTGTGCTGGTTGTCTCTGTGCTGTGTGTCTCTGTGCTGCGCGTCTCTGTGCTGCGCCTCTCTATGCTGCGTGTCTCTGTGCTGTGTGTCTCTGTGCTGTGTGTCTCTGTGCTGCATGTCTCTGTGCTGGTCGTCTCTGTGCTGGTTGTCTCTGTGCTGTGTGTCTCTGTGCTGCGTGTCTCTGTGCTGTGTGTCTCTGTGCTGCGTGTCTCTGTGCTGTGCGTCTCTGCTGCGTGTCTCTGTGCTGTGCGTCTCTGTGCTGTGCGTCTCTGTGCTGCATGTCTCTGTGCTGGTTGTCTCTGTGCTGTGTCTGAGCTGTGGTGGTGTCACATTTGGCCTTGTTTGCCTCTGTCTTTGTTTACATTGTTCTGTTAAGTCCAGTGCTCACTGCAACAAAGTCAGAATAAGGTCCTGGTGGTCTATAAATGCTGACTAGGGTGAGTACACTTCTGTTAGTGGTCGGGTTGGTGATGTTTATGAGAAGAATTTCAAAAGAATTGAAAGTGCGATTGTGTTTCTGACTCATGTCTAATGAATTTTTATGAATGACACATATACCCCCTCCTTTACCGGACAGTCTGGGGCTGGGTTAGGGTTAGGGTTAGGGTTAGAGTTAGGGTTAGGGTTAGAGTTAGGTTAGGGTTAGGGTTAGGGTTAGGGTTAGAGTTAGGGTTAGGGTTAGGTTTAGGTTAGGGTTAGAGTTAGGGTTAGAGTTAGGGTTAGAGTTAGAGTTAGGGTTAGGGTTAGGGTTAGGGTTAAAGTTAGGGTTAGAGTTAGAGTTAGGGTTAGGGTTAGGGTTAGTGTTAGGGTTAGAGTTAGGGGTTAGGGTTAGGGTTTAGGGTTAGGGTTAGAGTTAGGGTTAGGGTTAGGGTTAGAGTTAGGGTTAGAGTTAGGGGTTAGGGTTAGGGTTTAGGGTTAGGGTTAGAGTTAGGGTTAGGGTTAGGGTTAGAGTTAGAGTTAGGGTTAGGGTTAGGGTTAGAGTTAGAGTTAGGGTTAGAGTTAGGGTTAGGGTTAGAGTTAGGGTTAGAGTTAGGGTTAGGGTTAGAGTTAGGGTTATCCAGTAGAGCAGAACAGTACAAACACTGATCAGTCCATGCAGAGCTACTGCAGGGTCACACATGCTGTTAGGACTGAAAGACCCGTCCAGATATTAATGGTTATGGTTTAGAATGTGATTATTAAGTTCCTGTAGGTGTAATGAGTACTAATACTTCATACAGTGCAGTGTTTCTCAGCCTTGGCCTTTGAGACTCACTGCCTCACATTTTAGTGTTTTTTCTGCTTCAGCGCCTATTTTAACTGGTAATGGACTGGTAATGGACTGGTAACGAGGTGATTAGACTGGTAATGGACTGGTAACGAGGTGATTAGACTGGTAATGGACTGGTAATGAGGTGATTAGACTGGTAATGGGCTGGTAACGAGGTGATTAGACTGGTAATGGACTGGTAATGAGGTGATTAGACTGGTAATTGGCTGGTAATGAGGTGATTAGACTGGTAATGGGCTGGTAATGAGGTGATTAGGCTGGTAATGGACTGGTAACGAGGTGATTAGACTGGTAATGGACTGGTAATGGACTGGTAATGAGGTGATTAGACTGGTAATGGGCTGGTAATGAGGTGATTAGACTGGTAATGGGCTGGTAATGAGGTGATTAGACTGGTAATGGACTGGTAATGAGGTGATTAGACTGGTAATGGACTGGTAATGAGGTGATTAGACTGGTAATAGACTGGTAATGAGGTGCTTGTACTGGTAATGGGCTGGTAATGAGGTGATTAGACTGGTAATGGACTGGTGATGAGGTGATTAGACTGGTAATGGGCTGGTGATGAGGTGATTAGACTAGTAATAGACTGGTAATGAGGTGATTAGACTGGTAATGGACAGGCAATGAGGTGATTAGACTGGTAATGGACTGGTAATGAGGTGATTAGACTAGTAATAGACTGGTAATGAGGTGATTGTACTGGTAATGGGCTGGTAATGAGGTGATTGTACTGGTAATGGGCTGGTAATGAGTTGATTGTACTGGTAATGGACTGGTAATGAGGTGATTAGACTGGTAATGGGCTGGTAATGAGGTGATTAGACTGGTAATGTCAAATCAAATCAAATCAATTTTATTTGTATAGCGCTTTTAACAACTGATGTGGTCACAAAGCAGCTATACAGGAAGTTAGTGATAAGAAAAGTTCAATAGAGCATAAATAAATAAATAAATAAATGAATAAATAAATAAATAAATAAATAAATAAACAAATAAGCCTAAGAAGAAAATTACACAGAAGAGAAACCCCCCAGTGAGCAAGCCATAGGAGACAGTGGTGAGGAAAAACTCCCTCAGAGCTGGAGGAAGAAACCTTGGGAGGAACCAAGACTCATAAGTTGGGGCCCATCCTCCTCTGATCAGACTACTCATACAGTACTGATATACTGACTGTACCTCCATATACTTCTGATCAGTTGAGAACAGTGAGAGTGATGATGATGACAGTAGTGAAGGTAGAAGGTTGATGGAAGCTAGTAGAGTCTATAATGGAGGTAAGGCAGGTAGTCTGAGGCGAGGTAGCTGGTACATGGGTAACATCAGGGCCTGACGATCAGTCTGGGGGGTGACTCGGGTGGCAGTGGAACCTGGCGGCCAGTCTTCCATCAGTGTCAGTCAGGACAGGTGGGTGGTCACACTCAGACAAGATAAAGAGATAGAATCAGTTCTGATTGGATGTATGGAGACAGGAAGAATGTACAATATTATCAGAGTGTGTCTAACGACTCCGGCAGGTCTGACTATAACAGCAGAACTAAAAGGAGAGAACCAGTAACACAACAACGGGGGCACCCTGAAACACTGGCATCCCACCGCTCCATCGTCCACAAACCTGAGTGGGACGACAGCACCAGCATCTCAGTTTACCACAATTCCCTGCGTCCATGAACCCCTGGATCTACAACCTTCATCAACAGGAAACATTAATTACCGAAAGCTAAACTAAACAAGTAGGTTTTCAGTCTAGACTGAAGACTGAGACTGTGTCTGAGTGCCGGACATTGTCTGGAAGGCTATTCCAGAGTTGGGGGGCTTAATAAGAAAAGGCTCTTCCCCCTGCTGAGGATTTGTAAATTCCCTGTGATCTAAGTGATCGAGATGGTTCATGATAGGAAATGAGTTCTTGCAGGTACTCAGGAGCGAGACCGTGTAGGGCTTTGTACGTCAAAAGCAGAATTTTATAGTCAATACGGAATTTAATTGGAAGCCAATGCAGCACTGATAGGACTGGGCTGATGGGACTGGGCTGATGGGACTGGGCTGATGGGACTGGGCTGATGGGACTGGGCTGATAGGACTGGGCTGATGGGACTGGGCTGATGGGACTGGGCTGATGGGACTGGGCTGATGGGACTGGGCTGATAGGACTGGGCTGATGGGACTGGGCTGATAGGACTGGGCTGATGGAACTGGGCTGATGGAACTGGGCTGATGGGACTGGGCTGATGGGACTGGGCTGATGGGACTGGGCTGATAGGACTGGGCTAATGGGACTGGGCTGATGGGACTGGGCTGATGGGACTGGGCTGATAGGACTGGGCTGATGGGACTGGGCTGATGGGACTGGGCTGATGGGACTGGGCTGATAGGACTGGGCTGATGGGACTGGGCTGATGGGACTGGGCTGATGGGACTGGGCTGATGGGACTGGGCTGATAGGACTGGGCTGATAGGACTGGGCTGATGGAACTGGGCTGATGGAACTGGGCTGATGGGACTGGGCTGATGGAACTGGGCTGATGGGACTGGGCTGATGGGACTGGAATGAAAGCATGAACTAGTTTTTCAGCATTGTGCAGGGATAAAGCACTTCTTAGATTAGCGATGTTACAAATATTAATATTAGTAATATTAGTTATATGTTGATCGATTGATAGATCTTAATCAATAAAGACGGCAAGATTTTCAGCTGCTGAAGCAGGAATAACAGAAAAATCAGCCAAATTGAAAGTAAAGTCATATAATTTACTCTTTGTGGCTTTTGGTCCCAGAATAAGACCCTCAGTGTTATCACCGTTAAGACGGAGGACGTTTTGTAACATCCAGCGTTTCACATCTTTTACACCATCTTCGATTTTCTTTCATCTAAATTTATCATCAGGTTCAACTTGTTTCTTGTAACTGAGTAACTTGGTCCCTTGTCTGCCACTTGGACATCCAGCAGTGTAGCGTCCAAAGCCTGCTGTAGCTTCAGCACCCTGCCGTCCTGGAACCGGGCCAGAGCATATTACAGCCTCGGACATCGTATCATCTCTTTAAAATTATTATTAATATTACTCTTAATATTACTGTTAATATTATTATTAATATTACTCTTAATATTACTGTTAATATTACTCTTAATATTATTATTAATATTACTCTTAATATTATTATTAATATTACTCTTAATATTACTCCTAATATTACTCTTAATATTACTCCTAATATTATTATTAATATTACTCTTAATATTACTCTTAATATTATTATTAATATTACTCTTAATATTACCGTTAATATTACTCTTAATATTATTATTAATGTTACTCTTAATGTTATTATTAATATTACTCTTAATATTACTCTTAATATTATTATTAATATTACTGTTAATATTACTCCTAATATTATTAATATTACTCTTAATATTACTCTTAATATTATTATTAATATTACTCTTAATATTACTTTTAATATTACTCTTAATATTATTATTAATATTACTCTTAATATTACTTTTAATGTTATTATTATTACTCTTAATATTACTTTTAATATTATTATTAATATTACTCTTAATATTAATTTTAATATTACTTTTAATATTACTCTTAATATTACTCTTAATATTACTTTTAATATTATTAATATTACTCTTAATATTATTATTAATATTACTCTTAATATTATTATTAATATTACTCTTAATATTGCTTTTAATATTATTATTAATATTACTCTTAATATTATTATTGATATTACTCTTAATATTATTATTAACATTACTTTTAATATTATTATTAATATTACTCTTATTAATATTAATTCCGAATGTTATTAATATTACTCTTAATATTATTATTAATATTACTCTTAAAATAACTCTTAATATTATTATTAATATTACTTTTAATATTACTCTTAATATTACTTTTAATAATATTATTAATATTACTCTTAATATTATTATTAATATAACTCTTAATATTATTATTAATATTACTCTTAATATTATTATTAATATTACTCTTAATATTATTATTAATATTACTCCTAGTGACCTCACACTACTGCTACCAATATCATTACCACCTACGGAGGAAGACGTTCTCACAGAGAAGCCTCTAAATCTGAGGTTCTACGACTGAAGAACAGGAAACTGTGATGAACGAGACTCTTTGGTGTTTATTGTTTAAATACTACGTAAACATTTTATTTCTATTTGGTGAATAGATATTTGGTGAATATCAGTGAAGTTCATCAGAGGACGATTCCGAGTTGACCCACAGTGACCTCCCCCCACACACTCATCCAGTACCAACCGACCCCAGTCCAGTACCAAGTGACCCCAGTCCAGTACCAACTGACCCCAGTCCAGTACCAACCGACCCCAGTCCAGTACCAACCGACCCCAGTCCAGTACCAACTGACCCCAGTCCAGTACCAACTGACCCCAGTCCAGTACCGGCCCACTGCCTGAACCGGCCTTTTCAAAAAAACTCCAGACGCCATTCAGTCCCATAAGTCCGGTGGTGCGGCAGTCTGGCAGTCCACCCTCATCCTGTGATGTCACTTCCTCTCCTTGGCTCCTGACTGGAGTTTAGCTTGGTACTCCTCAGTCTGGTAATGATCAGACTCCACAGCGCCGGCCGAATCGTCCAGGGCGATAAAAACATTACCGTTGACCTCTGTGACGCGGTGGACCCTCTGTTTGACCCCTTTAGAGCACCACACGGGCCTAAGGGGTTTAACTGAGGGGTCCACAGCCTGATAGAGACTCTCACCCTCCGCCAGAGTGATCTTATACTTATGCCACGGACACACGATACAAAGCTGGCTGTTAAACTCCTGAAAGACATCAGAACAAGATTCAGATTCAGATTCAGATTCAGATTCAGATTCAGATTAAGATTAAGATTCAGATTCAGATTCAGATTCAGATTCAGATTATGCATCTAACAGAACATCTGAGCTGCTGAACTATGTGTTCTGGTAATCTGGTTTGTGTAATGACTTACAGATCACTGCAGTCTGTGTGTCCTAACTTTTTTGGAGTTCTAATTTCTAAATTATTATTTAGTGGTTTTTATAATCCTGCACGCTAAACCCCTGAATATGGAGTTCCACAAGGTTCTGTTTTAGGTCCTCTGTTATTTACACTATATATGCTACCATTAGGCTCAGTTATAAATAGACATGGAATTAGTTTCCACTGTTATGCCGATGATACACAGCTGTACATATCAGACCAGATGATAAATCAGATTAGATAAGATAGAAGATTGTGTAAGAGATATTAGACTTTGGATTCTACAGAACTTCCCTAACCCCTAAGAACTAACCCTAACCCTAACTTTTAAACCCTGATAAAACAGAAGTTCTCCTCCTCGACCCAAAGGCTGCTCGGACTAAATGTTCAGATTTAATGTTAAATCTTGCTGACTTCTCTGTAGTTCCTGGTTCAGTAGTTTCTCTCACACCGGAGTACCTGCACACTCTCACACCGGAGTACCTGCACACTCTCACACCGGAGTACCTGCACACTCTCACACCGGAGTACCTGCACGCTCTCGTACCTGCACGCTCTCACACCGGAGTACCTGCACGCTCTCACACCGGAGTACCTGCACACTCTCACACCGGAGTACCTGCACACTCTCACACCGGAGTACCTGCACGGTCTCACACCGGAGTACCTGCACACTCTCACACCGGAGTACCTGCACACAAGCTTTTTCCTACAAAGCCTCCAAAATTGTGGAATAATCTCCCAGTTAATGTTCGGACACTGTCTCAATATTTAAGTCTAGACTGAAAACATACTGGTTTAGTATCTTCTGGTAATTAATCTTCTCTTTTAGATGAAGGCAGGAGATCTGGGGGTTCTTGGACACAGAGGTTTATGGTAAACTGAGATGTTGGTGCTGTTGTTCCACCACTTCACGCGATCACACAGGTTTGTTGATGGTGGAGTGGGGGGACCCCAGTGTCTCAGGGTGGTCTCATGTCTATGTTCTTCTGGTTCTCTCCTTTTAGTTTAGGCTGTTATAGTTAGATCTGCTGGAGTCGCCAGCCTCACTCTAAAATTCTGAAAATTCATATTCTCTACAGTCTCACTCCCGAGACCAACTCACTCTCTCTCTTTACTCCTCCTGAGGAAATGACTGTCCTCGAATCACCAGCCAGCTCACCTCCTCACCATCACCAGCCAGCTCACCTCCTCACCATCACCAGCCAGCTCACCTCCCCACCATCACCAGCCAGCTCACCTCCTCAACATCACCAGCCAGCTCACCTCCTCACCATCACCAGCCAGCTCACCTCCCCACCATCACCAGCCAGCTCACCTCCTCAACATCACCAGCCAGCTCGCCTCCCCACCATCACCAGCCAGCTCACCTCCTCACCATCACCAGCCAGCTCGCCTCCCCACCATCACCAGCCAGCTCACCTCCTCACCATCACCAGCCAGCTCACCTCCTCACCATCACCAGCCAGCTCACCTCCTCACCATCACCAGCCAGCTCACCTCCTCACCATCCAGCTCACCTCCTCACCATCACCAGCCAGCTCACCTCCCCACCATCACCAGCCAGCTCACCTCCTCACCATCACCAGCCAGCTCACCTCCTCACCATCACCAGCCAGCTCACCTCCTCACCATCACCACCAGCTCACCTCCCCACCATCACCAGCCAGCTCACCTCCTCACCATCACCAGCCAGCTCACCTCCTCACCATCACCAGCCAGCTCTCCTGTCCTTCTGTGTTACTGCTACACCCTCAGTTACATCACTGATCCATCCAGATTCACCAGCATTGAGATAGGATGGGACTGTTTCAGCTCCGCCCACTTTACATACAGACTCAGTCAGAGACTGCCTCAGTCAGAGACTGCCTCTATCTGTGCAGCTTCTAAAGCTTTACTATCCAGATTTCAAACAGAGACTCTTTTCTTCTTATTTAGTTTAAACTGTAAATACTGTTTGATCAGAGGAGGACGGGTCTCTACTTGTGAGTCTGGTTCCTCCCAAGGTTTCCTCCTCCAGTCTGAGGGAGGTGGTCTTGCTCACTGGGGGGTGTATGTATGTATATGTAGTAACTGTCTGTTTTCTAAACTCTGTAAAGCTGCTTTGAGACAACATCGTTATAAAAAACTACACAAATAAACCTGACTTGACTCTCACCTGCACGCTGAACAATCAAACACTGTTTACACCTGTACTCACCTCAATGTCTCCCTCCTGCAGCGGACCCCCGGAGTCTACAGAGAGACACAACCAGGTAACCACTGCTCACTCATTTATTTATTTAATTAATTATTATTTATTAATTTCTCTCTGTCAACTTCTGCACTTACGGTAGCAACGCAAATCCAGTGCATACAGCGCCCCCTGGTGGTAAAGCACGAGCACATCTCTCCCATTAACCCTCCTCACCACTCGCCCAGCCTGAACCAGAGCCTCTCGCCCACATACCTGAAACCAGCCTTGATCACCTGAAGACATTCTAACACACCTGAACACTGAACAGAGAGAGAGAGAGAGAGAAAAGGAGAGAGAGAGAGAATGAGAGAGAAAAGGAGAGAGACAGAGACAGAGAGAGAGAGAGAAAGAGAAAAGGAGAGAGAGAGAGAGAGAGAGAGAGAATGAGAGAGAAAAGGAGAGAGAGAGAGAGAGAGAGAGAGAGCGAAAGAGAAAATGAGAGAGAGAGAGTAGAAAGAGAGAGAGAGACAGAGAGAGAGAGACAGAGATACAGAGAGACAGAGAGAGAGAGAGAGAATGAGTACTCTTCTTCTTCTTCTTCTTCTTCTTCTTCTTATTATTATTGTTGTTGTTGTTGTTGTTGTTGTTGTTGTTGTTGTTGTTGTTATTATTATTATTATTATTATTATTATTATTAATGTGTTCTGGTTTGATATTTACCCTCACAGCGCGCGCAGAGTGGAGCAGTGTGAAAACAGACACGGTAGGCGCAGGATAACGTGCTGGATACCGGAAGTGAACTTTCAAAATAAAAGTCTCTTTAAAACGTTATTAGTTTCCAAAAAGAAATTCCAGCGACACAAACACACACACACAATATACTATACAATACAACACTATACACTACAACAGTACACAATATACAATACTATACAACACTATACACTATAACACTACACTATAATATACAATACTATACAACACTATACACTATAACAACACACTATAATATACAATAATATACAAAACTATACACTATAACACTACACAATATACAATACTATACAACACTATACACTACAACACTACACAATATACAATACTATACAACACCATACACTACAACACTACACTATAATATACAATACTATACAACACTATACACTATAACACTACACTATAATATACAATACTATACAACACTATACACTATAACACTACACAATATACAATAATATACAACACTATACACTATAACACTACATTATAATATACAATAATATACAACACTATACACTATAACACTACACAATATACAATACTATACAACACTATACACTATAACACCACACTATAAAATACAATACTATACAACACTATAGACTACAACACTACACAATATACAATACTATACAACACTATACACTATAACACCACACTATAATATACAATACTATACAACACTATACACTATAACACTACACAATATACAATACTATACAACACTATACACTATAACACCACACTATAAAATACAATACTATACAACACTATACACTACAACACTACACAATATACAATACTATACAACACTATACACTATAACACCACACTATAATATACAATAATATACAACACTATACACTATAACACTACACTATAATATACAATAATATACAACACTATACACTATAACACTACACTATAATATACAATACTATACAACACTATACACTATAACACTTCACTATAATATACTATACTATACAACACTATACACTACAACACCACACTATAATATACAATATACAATACTATACAACACTATACACTACAACACTACACTATAATATACAATACTATACAATACTATACACTACAACACTACACTATAATATACAATACTATACAACACTATACACTACAACACTACACTATAATATACAATACTATACAACACTATACACTACAACACTACACAATATACAATACTATACAACACTATACACTACAACACTACAAAATAATATACAATACTATACACAACTATACACTATAACACTACACTATATTATACAATACTATACAACACTATAACACTACACTATAATACACAATATACAATATTATACAACACTATACACTATAACACTGCACTATATTATACAATACTATACAACACTATAACACTACACTATAATACACAATATACAATACTATACAACACTACACACTATAACACTACGCTATAATATACAATACTATACAACACTATACACTATAACATTACACTATAATATACAAAACTATACAAAACTATACAATATAACACTACACAATAATATACAATATACAATACTATAGAACACTATGCACTATAACACTACACAATATACTATACTGTACAACACTATACACTACAACACTACACAATATACAATACTATACAGCACTATACACTACAACACTACACAATATACTATACTATACAACACTATACACTACAACACTACACAATATTCAATACTATACAACACTATACACTACAACACCACACTATAATATACAATATACAATACTATACAACACTATACACTACAACACTACACTATAATATACAATACTATACAATACTATACACTACAACACTACACTATAATATACAATACTATACAACACTATACACTACAACACTACACTATAATATACAATACTATACAACACTATACACTACAACACTACACAATATACAATACTATACAACACTACACTACAACACTACAACATATACAATAATATACAACACTATACACTACAACACTACACAATATACAATACTATACAACACTATACACTACAACACTACAAAATAATATACAATACTATACACAACTATACACTATAACACTACACTATATTATACAATACTATACAACACTATAACACTACACTATAATACACAATATACAATATTATACAACACTATACACTATAACACTGCACTATATTATACAATACTATACAACACTATAACACTACACTATAATACACAATATACAATACTATACAACACTACACACTATAACACTACGCTATAATATACAATACTATACAACACTATACACTATAACATTACACTATAATATACAAAACTATACAAAACTATACAATATAACACTACACAATAATATACAATATACAATACTATAGAACACTATGCACTATAACACTACACAATATACTATACTGTACAACACTATACACTACAACACTACACAATATACAATACTATACAGCACTATACACTACAACACTACACAATATACTATACTATACAACACTATACACTACAACACTACACAATATTCAATACTATACAACACTATACACTACAACACTACACAATACACAATACTATACAACACTATACACTATAACATTACACAACATACTATACAACACTATACATTATAACACTACACAATATACAATACTATACAACACTATACACTATAACACTACATTATAATATACTATACTATACAACACTATACACTACAACACCACACTATAATATATAATACTACACAACACTATACACTACAACACTAGACTATAATATACAAAACTATACAATACTACACACTACAACACTACACTATAATATAAAATACTATACAACACTATACACTACAACACTACACTATAATATACAATACTATACAACACTATACACTACAACACTACACAATACACAATACTATACAACACTATACACTACAACACTACACAATATACAATAATATACAACACTATACACTATAATACTACACTATAAAATACAATACTATACAACACTATACACTACAACACTACACAATAATATACAATACTATACAACACTATACACTATAACACCACACTATAGTATACAATAATATACAAAACTATACACTATAACACTACACAATATACAATACTATACAACACTATACACTATAATACTACACTATAAAATACAATACTATACAACACTATACACTACAAAACTACACTATAATATACAATACTATACAACACTATACACTATAACACCACACTATAATATACAATAATATACAACAGTATACATTACAACACTACACAATATACAATACTATACAACACTATACACTATAACACTACACAATATACAATACTATACAACACTATACACTATAACACCACACTATAATATACAATAATATACAACACTATACATTACAACACTACACAATATACAATACTATACAACACTATACACTATAACACTACACAATATAGTCAAGTCAAGTGCAGGGCTTTATACGTCAGTAATAGAATTTTATAGTCGATACGGAATTTAACAGGAAGCCAGTGTAGCGCTGATAAAACTGGACTGATGTGATCAAATTTCCTGGTTTTAGTTAGTACTCTAGCTGCAGCGTTCTGAACTAACTGAAGTTTATTCAGGTTCCTGCTGGAGCATCCTGACAATAATGCATTACAGTAATCTAGCCTTGAGGTTATAAAGGCATGTATCAACTTTTCAGCATCAGACACAGATAACGCATTTCTTAACTTTGAAATGTTTCGTAGGTGAAGAAACGCTGTTCTTGTAATGTTACCGATGTGTTGATTAAATGTCAGATCTGAGTCGATTGTTACACCAAGATTTGTGGCTACTGAACCAGGAACTACAGAGAAAGTCAGCAAGATTTAACATTAAATCTGAACATTTAGTCCGAGCAGCCTTTGGGCCGAGGAGGAGAACTTCCGTTTTATCAGGGTTTAAAAGAAGGAAGTTCTGTAGCATCCAAAGTCTAATATCTCTTACACAATCTTCTATCTTATCTAATCTGGATTTGTCATCTGGTTTGGCTGATATGTACAGTTGTGTATCATCGGCATAACAGTGGAAACTAATTCCATGTCTATTTATAACTGAGCCTAATGGTAGCATATATAGTGTAAATAACAGAGGACCTAAAACAGAACCTTGTGGAACTCCATATTTCACTTTTGTAGTGTTAGACGATACATTATTTATCTTTACAAACTGAAAGCGATCACTAAGGTAAGATGTGAACCAGGATAACGCTGTTCCTGTGATTCCAACTATATTTTCTAGCCTGTCCAAAAGAATAGTGTGATCTATAGTGTAAAAGCTGAACTTAGATCTAGTAACACCAGTACAGATACGTGGCCCTGATCAGAGGCAAGAAGAAGATCATTTGTTATCTTAACTAAAGCTGTCTCTGTGCTGTGATGTGGCCTAAAACCAGATTGGAATTTTTCATATATGTTGTTCTTATGTAGATGAGAACAGAGTTGTCGAGCTACAGCCTTTTCTAAAATCTTAGAGATAAAAGGTAAATTGGAAATGGGTCTATAACTGGACAGTTCTCTGGGGTCAAGATTTGGCTTCTTTATCAAGGGTTTTATCACAGCTAGTTTAAAAGACTTAGGTACATGACCCAGACTAAGAGAAGAGTTGATGATAGTTAAGATAGGTTTAATAATAGCTGGTAATACTTGTTTCAATAGGCTTGTTGGAATCATATCAAGTGTGCATGTAGCAGAAGTTGAGGAAGAGATAAGTTTTTCTAGTTCTGTCTGCTGTAGTGGAGAAAATGTTTCTAGTCTTTCTTCTAAAATCACATTTTGTGCTGTTTGAGCCAAACCGGATGAAGGATAGGTTACTCGTATTGGTAGAACTTTTTGTCTAATATTCTCGATTTTGCTATTGAAAAAGTCCATGAAATCATTGCTGCTGTGGTTGGCGGGTATTTGAGGTTCAGATCCTGCCTGATTTTTGGTAAGTTTTGCGATGGTGCTAAATAAAACTCTAGGATTGTTTTTGTTGTGTTCGATGAGTGTGGACAGGTATGCTGAGTGTGTGTTGATGAGTGTGGACAGGTATGCTGAGCGTGTTTTAATAAGTGCCTTTCTGTAACTGCTAAGGCTGTCCTTCCAAGCAGAGTGAAATACCTCTAGCTTGGTCACTCTCCATTTGCGTTCTAATTTCCGTACTGTCTGTCTTAAGGTGCGTACTTCATTGTTGTACACAGAGCTTTTTTTGTTGCATCTTTTTAATTTTTATAGGTGCAACGTTGTCTAAAGTTAGTCGGAGCGTATTTTCTACGCAGTCAGTTATTCTGTCTAGCTCCGTTGGGTCTGATGATGGAAAAATTATGGTTGATAAATCTGGAAGAGTTTCAATAAAGTTCTGAGATGTATTTGGCATTATTGAACGTTTCATGCAATAACGGGGTGATGTACATACATTTTTACTAAGACTCAATTCATATGAATATACAATAATATACAACACTATACACTACAACACTACACAATATACAATACTATACAACACTATACACTACAACACTACACAATATACAATACTATACAACACTATACACTATAATACTACACTATAAAATACAATACTATACAACACTATACACTACAACACTACACAATATACAATACTATAAAACACTATACACTACAACAGTACACAATATGCAATACTATACAACACTATACACTATAATACTACACTATAAAATACAATACTATACAACACTATACACTTTAACACTACACAATATACAATACTATACAACACTATACACTTTAACACTACACAATATACAATACTATACAACACTATACACTATAACACCACACTATAATATACAATAATATACAACACTATACACTACAACACTACACTATAATATACAATACTATACAACACTATACACTACAACACTACACAATATACAATACTATACAACACTATACACTACAACACTACACAATATACAATACTATACAACACTATACACTATAATACTACACTATACACTACAACACTACACAATAATATACAATACTATACAGCACTATACACTATAACACCACACTATAGTATACAATAATATACAAAACTATACACTATAACACTACACAATATACAATACTATACAACACTATACACTATAATACTACACTATAAAATACAATACTATACAACACTATACAGTACAACACTACACTATAATATACAATACTATACAACACTATACACTAAAACACCACACTATAGTATACAATAATATACAACACTATACATTACAACACTACACAATATACAATAATATACAACACTATACACTATAACACTACACAATATACAATACTATACAACACTATACACTATAACACCACACTATAATATACAATAATATACAACACTATACATTACAACACTACACAATATACAATACTATACAACACTATACACTATAACACTACACAATATACAATACTATACAACACTATACACTATAATACTACACTATAAAATACAATACTATACAACACTATACAGTACAACACTACACTATAATATACAATACTATACAACACTATACACTATAACACCACACTATAGTATACAATAATATACAACACTATACATTACAACACTACACAATATACAATAATATACAACACTATACACTATAACACTACACAATATACAATACTATACAACACTATACACTATAACACCACACTATAATATACAATAATATACAACACTATACATTACAACACTACACAATATACAATACTATACAACACTATACACTATAACACTACACAATATACAATACTATACAACACTATACACTACAACACTACACTTTAATATACAATACTATACAACACTATACACTATAACACTACACAATATACAATACTATACAACACTATACACTATAACACTACACAATATACAATACTATAGAACACTATACACTACAACACTACACAATATACAATACTATACAGCACTATACACTACAACACTACACAATATACTATACTATACAACACTATACACTACAACACTACACAATATTCAATACTATACAACACTATACACTACAACACTACACAATACACAATACTATACAACACTATACACTATAACATTACACAACATACTATACAACACTATACACTATAATACTACACTATAAAATACAATACTATACAACACTATACACTACAACACTACACTATAATATACAATACTATACAACACTATACACTACAACACTACAAAATATACAATACTATACAACACTATACACTATAACACCTCACTATAATATACAATAATATACAACACTATACATTACAACACTACACAATATACAATTCTATACAACACTATACACTAAAACACTACACAATATACAATAATATACAAAACTATACACTACAACACTACACAATATACAATACTATACAACACTATACACTATAACACTACACAATATACAATACTATACAACACTATACTCTACAACACTACACAATATACAATACTATACAACACTATACACTATAACACTACACAATATACAATATTATACAACACTATACACTATAACACTACACAATATACAATACTATACAACACCATACACTACAACACTACACAATATACAATACTATACAACACTATACACTATAACACAGAACAATATACAATACTATACAATACTATACACTACAACACTACACAATATACAATCCTATACAACACTATAGACTATAACACTACACTATAATATACTATACTATACAACACTATACACTACAACACCACACTATAATATATAATACTACACAACCCTATACACTACAACACTACACTATAATATATAAAACTATACAATACTACACACTACAACACTACACTATAATATACAATACTATACAACACTATACACTACAACCCTACACTATGATATACAATACTATACAACAGTATACACTAGAACACTACACAATATACAATACTATACAACACTATACACTACAACACTACACAATATACAATACTATACAACACTATACACTACAACACTACACAATATACAATACTACACAACACTATACACTATAATACTACACTATAAATTACAATACTATACAACACTATACACTATAACACTACACTATAATATACAATACTATACAACACTATACACTATAACAATACACAATACACAATACTATACAACACTATACACTATAACTCCACACTATAATATACAATAATATACAACACTATACATTACAACACTACACAATATACAATACTATACAACACTATACACTATAACACTACACAATATACAATAATATACAACACTATAAACTACAACACTACACAATATACAATACTATACAACACTATACACTATAACACTACACAATATACAATACTATACAACACTATACACTACAACACTACACAATATACAATACTATACAACACTATACACTATAACACTACACAATATACAATATTATACAACACTATACACTATAACACTACACAATATACAATACTATACAACACTATACACTACAACACTACACAAAATACAATACTATACAACACTATACACTATAACACTACACAATATACAATAATATACAACACTATACACTACAACACTACACAATATACAATAATATACAACACTATACACTACAACACTACACAATATACAATACTATACAACACTATACACTATAACACTACACAATATACAATACTATACAACACTATACACTACAACACTACACAATATACAATACTATACAACACTATACACTACAACACCACACTATAATATATAATACTACACAACATTATACACTACAACACTACACAATATACAATACTATACAACACTACACACTACAACACTACACAATATGCAATACTATACAACACTATACACTATAACACTACACAATAATATACAATACTATACAACACTATACACTATAACACTACACAATATACAATACTATACAACACTATACACTACAACACTACACAATATACAATACTATACAACACTATACACTATAACACTACACTATAATATACAATAATATACAACACTATACACTATAACACCACACTATAATATACAATACTATACAACACTATACACTACAACACTACACAATATACAATAATATACAACACTATACACTATAACACTACACAATAATATACAATACTATACAACACTATACACTATAACACTACACAATATACAATACTATACAACACTATACACTACAACACTACACAATATACAATACTATACAACACTATACACTATAACACTACACTATAATATACAATAATATACAACACTATACACTATAACACCACACTATAATATACAATACTATACAACACTATACACTACAACACTACACAATATACAATACTATACAACACTATACACTACAACACTTCACTATAATATACTATACTATACAACACTACACTACAACACTACACAATATACAATAATATACAACACTATACACTTCAACACTACACAATATACAATACTATACAACACTATACACTATAACACTACACAATATACAATACTATACAACACTATACACTACAACACTACACAATATACAATACTACACAACACTATACACTATAATACTACACTATAAATTACAATACTATACAACACTATACACTATAACACTACACTATAATATACAATACTATACAACACTATACACTACAACACTACACAATATACAATACTATACAACACTATACACTATAACTCCACACTATAATATACAATAATATACAACACTATACATTACAACACTACACAATATACAATACTATACAACACTATACACTACAACACTACACAAAATACAATACTATACAACACTATACACTATAACACTACACAATATACAATAATATACAACACTATACACTACAACTCTACACAATATACAATAATATACAACACTATACACTACAACACTACACTATATACAATACTATACAACACTATACACTATAACACTACACAATATACAATACTATACAACACTATACACTACAACACTACACAAAATACAATACTATACAACACTATACACTACAACACCAAACTATAATATATAATACTACAAAACATTATACACTACAACACTACACTATAATATACAAAACTATACAATACTACACACTACAACACTACACAATATACAATACTATACAACACTATACACTATAACACTACACAATAATATACAATACTATACAACACTATACACTATAACACTACACAATATACAATACTATACAACACTATACACTACAACACTACACAATATACAATACTATACAACACTATACACTATAACACTACACTATAATATACAATAATATACAACAGTATATACTATAACACCACACAATAATATACAATACTATACAACACTATACACTACAACACTACACAATATACAATAATATACAAATCTACACACTATAACACTACACTATAATATACAATAATATACAACACTATACACTATAACACCACACAATAATATACAATACTATACAACACTATACACTACAACACTACACAATATACAATAATATACAACACTACACACTATAAAACTACACTATAATATACAATACTATCCAACACTATACACTACAACACTACACAATACACAATACTATACAACACTATACACTATAACACCACACTATAATATACAATACTATACAACACTATACACTACAACACTACACAATATACAATACTATACAACACTATACACTACAACACTTCACTATAATATACTATACTATACAACACTACACTACAACACTACACAATATACAATAATATACAACACTATACACTTCAACACTACACAATATACAATACTATACAACACTATACACTATAACACTACACAATATACAATACTATACAACACTATACACTACAACACTACACAATATACAATACTACACAACACTATACACTATAATACTACACTATAAATTACAATACTATACAACACTATACACTATAACACTACACTATAATATACAATAATATACAACACTATACATTACAACACTACACAATATACAATACTATACAACACTATACACTATAACACTACACAATATACAATAATATACAACACTATACACTACAACACTACACAATATACAATACTATACAACACTATACACTATAACACTACACAATATACAATACTATACAACACTATACACTACAACACTACACAATATACAATACTATACAACACTATACACTATAACACTACACAATATACAATATTATACAACACTATACACTATAACACTACACAATATACAATACTATACAACACTATACACTACAACACTACACAAAATACAATACTATACAACACTATACACTATAACACTACACAATATACAATAATATACAACAGTATACACTACAACACTACACAATATACAATACTATACAACACTATACACTATAACACTACACAATATACAATATTATAGAACACTATACACTATAACACTACACAATATACAATACTATACAACACTATACACTACAACACTACACAATATACAATACTATACAACACTATACACTATAACACTACACAATATACAATACTATACAACACTATACACTACAACACTACACAAAATACAATACTATACAACACTATACACTACAACACCACACTATAATATATAATACTACACAACATTATACACTACAACACTACACTATAATATACAAATCTATACAATACTACACACTACAACACTACACAATATACAATACTATACAACACTATACACTATAACACTACACAATAATATACAATACTATACAACACTATACACTATAACACTACACAATATACAATACTATACAACACTATACACTACAACACTACACAATATACAATACTATACAACACTATACACTATAACACTACACAATATACAATATTATAGAACACTATACACTATAACACTACACAATATACAATACTATACAACACTATACACTATAACACTACACAATATACAATATTATAGAACACTATACACTATAACACTACACAATATACAATACTATACAACACTATACACTACAACACTACACAATATACAATAATATACAACACTATACATTACAACACTACACAATATACAATACTATACAACACTATACACTATAACACTACACAATATACAATATTATAGAACACTATACACTATAACACTACACAATATACAATACTATACAACACTATACACTACAACACTACACAATATACAATAATATACAACACTATACATTACAACACTACACAATATACAATACTATACAACACTATACACTATAACACTACACAATATACAAGAATATACAACACTATACACTACAACACTACACAATATACAATACTATACAACACTATACACTATAACACTACACAATATACAAAATTATAGAACACTATACACTATAACACTACACAATATACAATACTATACAACACTATACACTACAACACTACACAATATACAATACTATACAACACTATACACTATAACACTACACAATATACAATACTATACAACACTATACACTACAACACTACACAAAATACAATACTATACAACACTATACACTACAACACCACACTATAATATATAATACTACACAACATTATACACTACAACACTACACTATAATATACAAAACTATACAATACTACACACTACAACACTACACAATATACAATACTATACAACACTATACACTATAACACTACACAATAATATACAATACTATACAACACTATACACTATAACACTTACACAATATACAATACTATTCAACACTATACACTACAACACTACACAATATACAATACTATACAACACTATACACTATAACACTACACTATAATATACAATAATATACAACAGTATACACTATAACACCACACAATAATATACAATACTATACAACACTATACACTACAACACTACACAATATACAATAATATACAAATCTACACACTATAACACTACACTATAATATACAATACTATCCAACACTATACACTACAACACTACACAATACACAATACTATACAACACTATACACTATAACACCACACTATAATATACAATACTATACAACACTATACACTACAACACTACACAATATACAATACTATACAACACTATACACTACAACACTTCACTATAATATACTATACTATACAACACTACACTACAACACTACACAATATACAATAATATACAACACTATACACTTCAACACTACACAATATACAATACTATACAACACTATACACTATAACACTACACAATATATAATACTATACAACACTATACACTACAACACTACACAATATACAATACTATACAACACTATACACTATAACACTACACAATATACAATAATATTCAAAACTATACACTATAACACTACACTATAATATACAATACTATACAACACTATACACTACAACACTACACAATATACAATACTATACAACACTATAAACTATAACACTACACTATAATATACTATACTATACAACACTATACACTACAACACCACACTATAATATATAATACTACACAACCCTATACACTACAACACTACACTATAATATATAAAACTATACAATACTAGCACACTACAACACTACACTATAATATACAATACTATACAACACTATACACTACAACACTACACTATAATATACAATACTGTACAACAGTATACACTAGAACACTACACAATATACAATACTATACAACACTATACACTACAACACTACACAATATACAATACTATACAACACTATACACTACAACACTACACAATATACAACACTACACAACACTATACACTATAATACTACACTATAAATTACAATACTATACAACACTATACACTATAACACTACACTATAGTATACAATACTATACAACACTATACACTATAACAATACACAATACACAATACTATACAACACTATACACTATAACTCCACACTATAATATACAATAATATACAACACTATACATTACAACACTACACAATATACAATACTATACAACACTATACACTATAACACTACACAATATACAATAATATACAACACTATACACTACAACACTACACAATATACAATACTATACAACACTATACACTATAACACTACACAATATACAATAGTATACAACACTATACACTACAACACTACACAATATACAATACTATACAACACTATACACTATAACACTACACAATATACAATATTATACAACACTATACACTATAACACTACACAATATACAATACTATACAACACTATACACTACAACTCTACACAATATACAATAATATACAACACTATACACTACAACACTACACTATATACAATACTATACAACACTATACACTATAACACTACACAATATACAATACTATACAACACTATACACTACAACACTACACAAAATACAATACTATACAACACTATACACTACAACACCAAACTATAATATAATATACTACAAAACATATACACTACAACACTACACTAAATATACAAAACTATACAATACTACACACTACAACACTACACAATATACAATACTATACAACACTATACACTATAACACTACACAAAATATACAATACTATACAACTAACACTATAACACTACACAATATACAATACTATACAACACTATACACTACAACACTACACCAATATACAATACTATACAACACTAAACACTATAACACTACACATAATATACAATAATATACAACAGTATATACTATAACACCACACAATAATATACAATACTATACAACACTATACACTACAACACTACACAATATACAATAATATACAAATCTACACACTATAACACTACACTATAATAACAATAATATACAACACTATACACTATAACACCACACAATATACAATACTATACAACACTATACACTCTACAACACTACACATAAATACAATAATATACAACACTACACACTATAAAACTACACTATAATATACAATACTATCCAACACTATACACTACAACACTACACAATACACAATACTATACAACACTATACACTATAACACCACACTATAATATACAATACTATACAACACTATACACTACAACACTACACAATATACAATACTATACAACACTATACACTACAACACTTCACTATAATATACTATACTATACAACACTACACTACAACACTACACAATATACAATAATATACAACACTATACACTTCAACACTACACAATATACAATACTATACAACACTATACACTATAACACTACACAATAACAATACTATACAACACTATACACTACAACACTACACAATATACAATACTACACAACACTATACACTATAATACACACTATAAATTACAATACTATACAACACTATACACTATAACACTACACTATAATATACAATACTACAACACTATACATTACAACACTACACAATATACAATACTATACAACACTATACACTATAACACTACACAATATACAATATATACAACACTATACACTACAACACTACACAATATAACAATACTATACAACACTATACACTATAACACTACACAATATACAATACTATACAACACTATACACTACAACACTACACAATATACAATACTATACAACACTATACACTAACAACTAACACTACACAATATACAATATTATACAACACTATACACTATAACACTACACAATATACAATACTATACAACACTATACACTACAACACTACACAAAATACAATACTATAAACACTATACACTATAACACTACACAATATACAATAATATACAACAGTATACACTACAACACTACACAATATAACAATACTATACAACACTATACACTATAACACTACACAATATACAATATTATAGAACACTATACACTATAACACTACACAATATACAATACTATACAACACTATACACTACAACACTACACAATATACAATACTATACAACACTATACACTATAACACTACACAATATACAATACTTACAACACTATACACTACAACACTACACAAAATACAATACTATACAACACTATACACTACAACACCACACTATAATATATAATAACTACACAACATTATACACTACAACACTACACTATAATATACAAATCTATACAATACTACACACTACAACACTACACAATATACAATATACTATACAACACTATACACTAATAACACTACACAAATAATACAATACTATACAACACTATACACTATAACACTACACAATATACAATACTATACAACACTATACACTACAACACTACACAATATACAATAATACAACACTATACACTATAACACTACACAATATACAATATTATAGAACACTATACACTATAACACTACACAATATACAATACTATACAACACTATACACTATAACACACTACACAATATACAATATTATAGAACACTATACACTACTAAACACACACAATATACAATACTATACAACACTATACACTACAACACTACACAATATACAATAATATACAACACTATACATACAACACACCAATATACAATACTATACAACACTATACACTAAACACTACACAATATACAATATTATAGAACACTATACACTATAACACTACACAATATACAATACTATACAACACTAACACTACAACACTACACAATATACAATAATATACAACACTATACATTACAACACTACACAATATACAATACTAATACAACACTATACACTATAACACTACACAATATACAAGAATAACAACACTATACACTACAACACTACACATATACAATACTATACAACACTATACACATAACACTACACAATATACAAAATTATAGAACACTATACACTATAACACTACACAATATACAATACTATACAACACTATACACTACAACACTACACAATATACAATACTATACAACACTATACACTATAACACTACACAATATACAATACTATACAACACTATACACTACAACACTACACAAAATACAATACTATACAACACTATACACTACAACACCACACTATAATATATAATACTACACAACATTATACACTACAACACTACACAAATATACAAAACTATACAACACTACACACTACAACACTACACAATATACAATACTATACAACACTATACACTATAACACTACACAATATACAAACTATACAACACTATACACTATAACACTACACAATATACAATACTATACAACACTATACACTACAACACTACACAATATACAATACTATACAACACTATACACTATAACACTACACAATAATACAATAATATACAACTATACACTATAACACTACACAATAATATACAATACTATACAACACTATACACTACAACACTACACAATATACAATAATATACAACTACACACAATAACACTACACATAATATACAATACTATCCAACACTATACACTACAACACTACACAATACACAATACTATACAACACTATACACTATAACACCACACTATAATATACAATACTATACAACACTATACACTACAACACTACACAATATACAATACTATACAACACTATACACTACAACACTCACTATAATAATATACTACAACACTACACTACAACACTACACAATATACAATAATAACAACACTATACACTTCAACACTACACAATATACAATACTATACAACACTATACACTAAAACACTACACAATATATAATACTATACAACACTATACACTACAACACTACACAATATACAATACTATACAACACTATACACTATAACACTACACAATATACAATAATATTCAAAACTATACACTATAACACTACACTATAAATATACAATACTATACAACACTATACACTACAACACTACACAATATACAATACTATACAACACTATAAACTATAACACTACACTAAATATACTATACTATACAACACTATACACTACAACACCACACTATAATATATAATACTACACAACCCTATACACTACAACACTACACTATAATATATAAAACTATACAATACTACACACTACAACACTACACTATAATATACAATACTATACAACACTATACACTACAACACTACACTATAATATACAATACTGTACAACAGTATACACTAGAACACTACACAATATACAATACTATACAACACTATACACTACAACACTACACAATATACAATACTATACAACACTATACACTACAACACTACACAATATACAACACTACACAACACTATACACTATAATACTACACTATAAATTACAATACTATACAACACTATACACTATAACACTACACTATAGTATACAATACTATACAACACTATACACATAACAATACACAATACACAATACTATACAACACTATACACTATAACTCCACACTATAATATACAATAATATACAACACTATACATTACAACACTACACAATATACAATACTATACAACACTATACACATAACACTACACAATATACAATAATATACAACACTATACACTACAACACTACACAATATACAATACTATACAACACTATACACTATAACACTACACAATATACAATAGTATACAACACTATTCACTACAACACTACACAATATACAATACTATACAACACTATACACTATAACACTACACAATATACAATATATACAACACTATACACTATAACACTACACAATATACAATACTATACAACACTATACACTACAACACTACACAAAATACAATACTATACAACACTATACACTATAACACTACACAATATACAATAATATACAACACTATACACTACAACACTACACAATATACAATAACATACAACACTATACACTACAACACTACACAATAACAATACTATACAACACTATACACTATAACACTACACAATATACAATACTATACAACACTATACACTACAACACTACACAATATACAATACTATACAACACTATACACTACAACACCACACTATAATATATAATACTACACAACACTATACACTACAACACTACACTATAATATACAAAACTATACAATACTACACACAACACTACACAATATACAATACTATACAACACTATACACTATAACACTACACAATAATATACAATACTATACAACACTATACACTATAACACTACACAATATACAATACTATACAACACTATACACTACAACACTACACAATATACAATACTATATCAACACTATACACTATAACACTACAACTATAATATACAATAATATACAACACTATACACTATAACACTACACTATAAAATACAATAATTATACAACACTATCACTACAACACTACACAATATACAATACTATACAACACTATACACTATAACACTACAATATAATATACAATACTATACAACACTATACACTATAACAACTACACTATAATATACATTACTATACAACACTATACACATACAACACTACACAATATACAATACTATTCAACACTATAAACTATAACACTACACTATAATATACTATACTATACAACACTATACACTACAACACCACACTATAATAGATAATACTACACAACCCTATACACTACAACACTACACTATAATATATAAAACTATACAATACTACACACTACAACACTACACTATAATATACAATACTATACAACACTATACACTACAACACTACACTATAATATACAATACAATACAACAGTATACACTAGAACACTACACAATATACAATACTATACAACACTATACACTACAACACTACACAATATACAACACTATACACTACAACACTACTCAATATACAATACTACACAACACTATACACTATAATACTACACTATAAATTACAATACTATACAACACTATACACTATAACACTACACTATAGTGTACAATACTATACAACACTATACACTATAACAATACAAAAATACACAATACTATACAACAATATACACTATAACTCCACACTATAATATACAATAATATACAACACTATACATTACACCACTACACAATATACAATACTATACAACACTCATACACTATAACACTACACAATATACAATAATATACAACACTATACACTACAACACTACACAATATACAATACTATACAACACTATACACTATAACTACTACACAATATACAATAGTATACACAATATACCCTACAACACTACACAATATACAATACTATACAACACTATACACTATAAACACTACACAATATACAATATTATACAACACTATACACTATAACACTACACAATATACAATACTATACAACACTATACACTATAACACTACACAATATACAATAATATACAACACTATACACTACAACACTACACAATATACAATAATATACAACACTATACACTACAACACTACACAATATACAATACTATACAACACTATACACTATAACACTACACAATATACAATAATATACAACACTATACACTATAACACTACACAATATACAATAATATACAACACTATACACTACAACACTACACAATATACAATACAATACAACACTATACACTATAAACACTACACAATATACAATACTATACACCACTATACACTATAACACTACACAATATACAATAATATACAACACTATACACTACAACACTACACAATATACAATAATATACAACACTATACACTACAACACTACACAAAATACAATACTATACAACACTATTACACTATAACACTACACATTATACAATAATATACAACACTATACACTACAACACTACACAATATACAATAATATACAACACTATACACTACAACATCTACAAAATATACAATACTATACAACACTATACACTATAACACTACACAATATACAATACTATACAACACTATACACTACAACACTACACAATATACAATACTATACAACACTATACACTACAACACCACACTATAATATATAATACTACACAACACTATACACTACAACACTACACTATAATATACAAAACTATACAATACTACACACTACAACACTACACAATATACAATACTATACAACACTATACACTATAACACTACACAATAATATACAATACTATACAACACTATACACTATAACACTACACAATATACAATACTATACAACACTATACACTACAACACTACACAATATACAATACTATACAACACTATACACATAAACACTACACTATAATATACAATAATATACAACACTATACACTATAACACCACACAATAATATACAATACTATACAACACTATACACTACAACACTTCACTATAATATACTATACTATACAACACTACACTACAACACTACACAATATACAATAATATACAACACTATACACTACAACACTACACAATATACAATACTATACAACACTATACACTATAACACTACACAATATATAATACTATACAACACTATAACACTACAACACTACACAATTTACAATACTATACAACACTAACACTATAACACTACACAATATACAATACTATACAACACTATAACACTATAACACTACACAATATACAATACTATACAACACTATACACTACAACACTAACACAACATACAATACTATACAACACTATACACTATAACACTACACAATATACAATACTATACAACACTATACACTACAACACTACACAATATAAAATAATATACAACACTACACACTATAACACTACACAATATTCAATACTATACAACACTATACACTATAACACTACACTATAATATACAATACTATCCAACACTATACACTACAACACTACACAATATACAATAATATACAACACTATACACTACAACACTACACAATATACAATACTATACAACACTATACACTATAACACTACACAATATACAATACTATACAACACTATACACTATAACACCACACTATAATATACAATACTATACAACACTATACACTACAACACCACACTATAATATATAATACTACACAACACTATACAACTATAATACTACACTATAAATTACAATACTATACAACACTATACACTATAACACTACACTATAGTGTACAATACTATTACAACACTATACACTATAACAATACACAATACACAATACTATACAACACTATACACTATAACTCCCCACTATAATATACAATAATATACAACACTATACATTACAACACTACACAAAATACAAAACTATACAACACAATACACTATAACACTACACAATATACAATAATATACAACACTATACACTACAACACTACACAATATACAATACTATACAACACTATACACTATAACACTACACAATATACAATAGTATACAACACTATACCCTACAACACTACACAATATACAATACTATACAACACTATACACTATAACATCTACACAATATACAATATTGATACAACACTATACACTATAACACTACACATTATACAATACTATACAACACTATACACTACAACACTACACAAAATACAATACTATACAACACTATACACTATAACACTACACAATATACAATAATATACAACACTATACACTACAACACTACACAATATACAATAATATACAACACTATACACTACAACACTACACAATATACAATACTATACAACACTATACACTATAACACTACACAATATACAATACTATACAACACTATACACTACAACACTACACAATATACAATACTATACAACACTATACACTACAACACCACACTATAATATATAATACTACACAACACTATACACTACAAACACTACACTATAATATACAAAACTATACAATACTACACACTACAACACTACACAATATACAATACTATACAACACTATACACTATAACACTACACAATAATATACAATACTATACAACACTATACAACTATAACACTACACAATATACAATACTATACAACACTATACACTACAACACTACACAATATACAATACTATACAACACTATACACTATAACACTACACTATAATATACAATAATATACAACACTATACACTATAACACCACACAATAATATACAATACTATACAACACTATACACTACAACACTACACAATAATATACAATACTATACAACACTACACACTACAACACTACACAATATACAATAATATACAACACTACACACTATAACACTACACTATAATATACAATACTATACAACACTATACACTATAACACTACACTATAATATACAATAATATACAACACTACACACTATAACACTTCACTATAATATACTATACTATACAACACTACACTACAACACTACACAATATACAATAATATACAACACTATACACTACAACACTACACAATATACAATACTATACAACACTATACACTATAACACTACACAATATATAATACTATACAACACTATACACTACAACACTACACAATATACAATACTATACAACACTATACACTATAACACTACACAATATACAATACTATACAACACTATACACTATAACACTACACAATATACAATACTATACAACACTATACACTACAACACTACACAACATACAATACTATACAACACTATACACTATAACACTACACAATATACAATACTATACAACACTATACACTACAACACTACACAATATACAATAATATACAACACTACACACTATAACACTACACAATATTCAATACTATACAACACTACACACTATAACACTACACTATAATATACAATACTATCCAACACTATACACTACAACACTACACAATATACAATAATATACAACACTATACACTACAACACTACACAATATACAATACTATACAACACTATACACTATAACACTACACAATATACAATACTATACAACACTATACACTATAACACCACACTATAATATACAATACTATACAACACTATACACTACAACACCACACTATAATATATAATACTATACAACACTATACACTACAACACTTTACTATAATATACTATACTATACAACACTATACACTACAACACTACACAATATACAATACTATACAACACTATACACTACAACACTACAAATATACAATACTATACAACACTATACACTATAACACTACACAATAATATACAATACTATACAACACTATACACTATAACACTACACAATATACAATACTATACAACACTATACACTACAACACTACACAATATACAATACTATACAACACTATACACTACAACACTACACAATATACAATACTATACAACACTATACACTATAACACTACACAATAATATACAATACTATACAACACTATACACTATAACACTACACAATATACAATACTATACAACACTATACACTACAACACTACACAATATACAATACTATACAACACTATACACTATAACACTACACTATAATATACAATACTATACAACACTATACACTACAACACTACACAATATACAATACTATACAACACTATACACTATAATACTACACAATATACAATACTATACAACACTATACACTATAATACTACACAATATACAATACTATACAACACTATACACTATAATACTACACTATAAAATACAATAATATACAACACTATACACTACAACACTACACAATATACAATACTATACAACACTATACACTATAACACTACACTATAATATACAATACTATACAACACTATACACTATAACACTACACTATAATATACAATAATATACAACACTATACACTATAACACTACACTATAATATACAATACTATACAACACTATACACTATAACACTACACTATAATATACAATAATATACAACACTATACACTATAACACTACACTATAATATACAATAATATACAACACTATACACTATAACACTACACTATAATATACAATACTATCAATCAATCAACCTTTATTTTATGAGGGATGACCCTCATTTTCAATGCAGCCGAGCATATACAGTTAAAGGGATTGAAAACAAAATGGGCAAAAATAATAAATAAAATACTAATTTTAAATAAACATTTAATATAGATGCATAAAAAATACAATGTAAAAAATTTTAGAAAATTATTATAAAAGAATATAAAATAAACATAGTACATACACCAAGATAATAAAAAGTTGAAATTCTAATAAAAAATACTCAATAAAACAAACATGATAAAAAATGGATAATTATAATAATAAAATAATACAAATAATAAATAATAGAAATTAAAAAGATAATAATAATAAAAAAAACTAAAATGAAAGTAAAATAAAACAAACGTAAAAAAAATAAAAATAAATAAATAAATAAATAAATAAATAAATAATAATAATAATAATAATAATAATAATAAGATAAAAATAAAGTCCTAATAGATTTAATCATTTAAAACAATCACAGGCTTTCTGATGGTGATTAGAAACTAAAAGTTTAAAATGGTTCAGTGATCCCAGCGAGCTGAGCTTCAGAGTTTCCTGGAGAGAGTTCCAGCTCGCTGGTGCACTGTAGCTAAAAGCAGATTCTCCCAGTTCACTAAAAACTCTCGGTACCTGACAGGTGATCCAGCCACTAGAGTGGGTCTGATAATTAGTGTTATTTATTGAAATCAGAGATGAGATGTAAGCTGGCAAATGGCCAGAGAGTGATTTATCGGTAAAAATAAGCCAATGAGATTCTCTTCGTGCAGCTAGTGAGGACCAACCAGCTCTATCATAGAGTCTGCAGTGGTGAGTACTGTAAGGGTCAGTTATAAATCTCAGAGCAGAGTGATAGACTGAATTTAGCGGTGTGAGGACACTGGACGCTTTATTATAGATTACATCGCCGTAGTCCAGGACTGCTAGTCTGGTCACCTCCACTATTCTTTTCCTAGCGTACGGGGTAGACAGGATTTAAAGGAGAGTTTTTCATCCAGCCAGATGCCGAGGTATTTATATTCGCTGACTCGCTCGATGCTGGATCCTGTCAGGGTACTAATATTTATGGAATCTAAAACACTATCTGAAAATCTGGAAAACAACATGAATTTGGTTTTATTAGCATTTAAACCAGTTTAAGTTTATATAGAGCAGTCTGTAAAGAGTTAAAAGAGTGTTGGAGTTTATCTAGTGCAGCGTGAGCTGAGTCTGCTGAGCAGTATAAGAGTTAATCATCTGCATAAAGGTGTAATTTGGAGTCTAAGGTAGAGACGGCAAGTTCATTGATAAAAATATTAAATAAAACTGGGCCCAGGATTGAGCCCTGAGGAACCCCTTTCGTTATAGGCTGTAGGTCTGATTTATGGTTACCGAGAGACACACATTGCTTCCTACCAGAAAGGTAATCCTGGACCCCCAGGACTGAATTACTGCTAAAACCAGTCTTATGTAAGGAACCTAGTAATAAATCATGATCAACAGGATCAAAGGCTTCAGTGAGATCAATAAAAACGGCAGCACAGAACTTCTTCCTGTCTAAAGAAAAATAAAGATCATTTAAAACCAGCACAGTGTCTTTCTCTGAAATCAGACTGATACGTGGATAGGACTGAGTTTTCATACAGAAAAGATTTGAGCTGGTTATTTACTAAGGATTCTAAAATTTTGGATAAACAGTTTTGAGATTGGTCTGTAATTATTTAGATCTCCTCCTTTATGCAGAGGAATGACGAGCTGTTTTCCAGATTCTGGGAATTCTGCAGGATAAAATAGAAAGATTCTGGGAAGCAGTAGTGGTGATGGTAGGCTGATCTGGGCAGGTTTATGTCAATGTTTTTAAATATCTGACCAGCTGCAGCAAAGTGTGCATTAAAAACTTGGCATAATTCTTGCTGGCCAAAGATCAAATTATTATCAACTAGAATTTTCGTTGGGGGTTGTTGAGGGTTGTTCTTGAGGAGGTTTACTGCTTTCCAGAAATCCTGTGGGTTTGAGGAATTAGAAATTCGGCTGAGGAAATAATCTGATTTGGCTTTTCTGATTGCAGAGGTGCATCTGTTTCTCAATTGTCTGAACGCAGCCGTTTCTCACGTTCACCTGAGCGTCTGTTTCAGACCAGGCTTTATTTCTTGACTGTAGCAGTGAGGAAATTTCGCCTGTAAACCAGGGGCTAGATCTGTCTCTTATTCGCAGCTTTTTGTACGGAGCATGTTTATTTGCCACTGAGAGGAATGATTTCCTGAAATGTTCTAGTGCTACATCCACATCTGAACTGTTAAAAGTTAAATGAATTTTTCTCACTGCTAAATCAGAAAGAAAAGCCTGTTCATTAAAATATTTTAAATGTCTTCTAAACACCATCTGAGAGCCTGTTTGTATCTTTGAACTGTTTCTAATGCACCCAATCGGACAATGATCGCTAAACCCAAGTTCAAAAACTCCAGAGGCAATGATTTTATCTGTTCTATTAGAAAAAATTAAGTCAATCAGGGTGGATTTGGAAGGGTCCTTTAAGTTTGGCCGAGTTGACTCAGTGATTAGCTGTGTAAGGATGAGATTCCCACAAACTTCTTTTAGGTGATTGGAAGCATTAGAAAGCCAGTTCAGGTTAAAATCCCCTACGGCCAGCGTTTCTGAAGTTGTATAGTGAGATAAAAGCTCTGCTAATTCATCTGTTGCAGAGGATGGAGCAGAAGGAGGCCTGTAGATCCCTACTAAGACAAAGGAGACATTCTTTCCTGGGGATACCTTTAGAACTAAAACTCAAAACACTTTTCTTTAGAGATGGCCTTTAAAATTTCAACTTCAATATTAGATTTTATAAAAGCCGCTACTCCACCTCCTCGTGATATTCTGTCTAATCTGTATAATGTGAAATTCTGTAGAGCTACATCTGCGTCACTTACTGGCTGCCTGAGCCAGGTTTCTGTCAGGATTCAAATATCAGGATCAGTCTGAGCACTTCAAATTTTCAGTTGATCCAGTTTCTGATGTAGGCTTCTAATATTTAAATGAAGAATTCCAAGACCCTTTCTAAGTTTAAAACTATTAAGATCGTTAAATGGGTCTATGGGGGGTTTAATAAGGGGACATAATGTAAGTGGCGATGGCTCTATGTATATTAAGTTGTTTGTATTAATAAAACTGTTAGAATGACTTTTATCTTTCTTATGTTTTTGTACAATGCTGGTCCTAGGTTTATACACAGTGACTATTGGAAAAACTAAATTAGTACTATCATCTTTAGGCAGTCAACTAAGGTTAGAAACAGATTAAAATATGTTATGCCCTAAAATCTGTGAGTCGAGCCTGCTTGGATGAATTCCGTCAGGTCTATAGAAAGAGGGTCGGTTCCAAAACAGGTCAAAATTGGCAATAAAAGCCAGACCAGAGGAGAGGCAGGTCTTCTGTAGCCAGGTATGAAGGTTTAAAATACGACTAAAAAACCCTGACCCTCTCCCCAGTGGTGGGATTGGGCCGGAAATTATACAACACTAAACACTACAACACCACACTATAAAATACAATACTATACAACACCATACACTACATAATATACAATACTATACAACAATATACACTCTAACACTACACAATAATATACTACACTATACAACACTATGACACTACACAAAAATATACAATACTATACAACACTATACACTATAACACTACACAATAATATACAATACTATACAACACTATACACTATAACACTACACAATAATATACAATACTATACAACATTATACACTATAACACTACACAATAACATACAATACTATACAACACTATACACTATAACACTACACAATAATATACAGTACTATACAACACTATACACTATAACACTACACAATATAGAATAATATACAACACTATACACTATAACACTACACTATAATATACAATAATATACAACACTATACACTACAACACTACACTATAATATACAATACTATACAACACTATACACTATAACACTACACAATATACAATAATATACAACACTATACACTATAACACTACACTATAATATACAATAATATACAACACTATACACTACAACACCACACTATAAAATATAATACTATACAACACTATACACTACATAATATACAATACTATACAACATTATACACTATAACACTACACTATAATATACAATACTATACAACACTATACACTATAACACTACACAATAATATACAATACTATACAACACTATACACTATACACTATAACAGTACACAATATACAATAATATACAACACTATACACTATAACACTACACTATAATATACAATAATATACAACACTATACACTATAACACTACACAATAATATACAATACTATACAACACTATACACTATAACACTACACAATAATATACAATACTATACAACACTATACACTGTACACTATAACACTACACTATAATATACAATAATATACAACACTATACACTATAACACTACACAATAATAAACAATACTTTACAACACTATACACTATAACACTACACAATAATATACAATACTATACAACACTATACACTACATAATATACAATACTATACAACACTATACACTATAACACTACACAATAATATATAATACTATACAACACTATACACTACATATTATACAATAATATACAACACTATACACTATAACACTACACAATATACAATAATATACAACACTATACACTATAACACTACACAATAATAAACAATACTATACAACACTATACACTATAACACTACACTATAATTTACAATACTATACAACACTATACACTATAACACTACACAATAATATACAATACTATACAACACTATACACTATGACACTACACAATATACAATACTATACAACACTATACACTACAACACTACACAATATACAATACTATACAACACTATACACTACAACACCACACTATAATATATAATACTACACAACACTATACACTACAACACTACACTATAATATACAAAACTATACAATACTACACACTACAACACTACACAATATACAATACTATACAACACTATACACTATAACACTACACTATAATATACAATACTATACAACACTATACACTATAACACTACACAATATACAATACTATACAACACTATACACTACAACACTACACAATATACAATACTATACAACACTATACACTATAACACTACACTATAATATACAATAATATACAACACTATACACTATAACACTACACAATAATAAACAATACTATACAACACTATACACTATAACACTACACAATATACAATACTATACAACACTATACACTACAACACTACACAATATACAATACTATACAACACTATACACTACAACACTACACAATATACAATACTATACAACACTATACACTATAACACTACACTATAATATACAATAATATACAACACTATACACTATAACACTACACTATAATATACAATAATATACAACACTATACACTATAGGGAGATGATATGGAGATGTGTAGGGAGATGAGGTCGAGATGTTCAGGGAGATGATGTGGAGATGTTTGGGGAGATGAGGTTGAGATGTTCAGGGAGATGAGGTTGAGATGTTTAGGGAGATGAGGTCGAGCTGTTCAGGGAGATGATGTGGAGATGTTCAGAGAGATGATGTGGAGATGTTTAGGGAGATGAGGTCGAGATGTTCAGGGAGATGATGTGGAGATGTTCAGAGAGATGATGTGGAGATGTTTAGGGAGATGAGGTCGAGATGTTCAGGGAGATGATGTGGAGATGTTCAGAGAGATGATGTGGAGATGTTTAGGGAGATGAGGTCGAGATGTTCAGGGAGATGATGTGGAGATGTGTAGGGAGATGAGGTCGAGATGTTCAGGGAGATGATGTGGAGATGTTTAGGGAGATGATGTGGAGATGTTTAGGGAGATGAGGTCGAGATGTTCAGGGAGATGATGTGGAGATATTTAGGGAGATGAGGTCGAGATGTTCAGGGAGATGATGTGGAGATATTCAGGGAGATTCAAGAGTTTTATTGTCATGTAAACAGCAGAACAGACAGTTACACTGTGCAATGAAATTCTTACTTTGCTGCTCCTCCATCTCGATGAGGTCGAGATGTTAAGGGAGATGTGCTGGACTCTGGTCAGGACTGTGGCGTGTGCTGGACTCTGGTCAGGACTGTGGTGTATGCTGGACTCTGGTCAGGACTGTGGCGTGTGCTGGACTCTGGTCAGGACTGTGGCATGTGCTGGACTCTGGTCAGGACTGTGGCGTGTGCTGGACTCTGGTCAGGACTGAGGTGTATGCTGGACTCTGGTCAGGACTGTGGCATGTGCTGGACTCTGGTCAGGACTGTGGCATGTGCTGGACTCTGGTCAGGACTGTGGTGTGTGCTGGACTCTGGTCGGGACTGTGGCATGTGCTGGACTCTGGTCAGGACTGTGGCGTGTGCTGGACTCTGGTCAGGACTGTGGTGTGTGCTGGACTCTGGTCAGGACTGTGGTGTGTGCTGGACTCTGGTCAGGACTGTGGCGTGTGCTGGACTCTGGTCAGGACTGTGGCATGTGCTGGACTCTGGTCAGGACTGTGGTGTGTGCTGGACTCTATTCTCTCATAGGACAGTTACTCAAGTTACGTTTAAGGTATATGCAGTAGTTATACTGTACTGAAGATCTGATCTCTCTGCAGTAGTTATGCTGTACTGAAGATCTGATCTCTCTGCAGTAGTTACACTGTACTGAGGATCTGATCTCTCTGCGGTAGTTTCACTGTACTGAAGATCTGATCTCTCTGCGGTAGTTTCACTGTACTGAAGATCTGATCTCTCTGCAGTAGTTATACTGTACTGAAGATCTGATCTCTCTGCAGTAACTATACTGTACTGAAGATCTGATCTCTCTGCAGTAGTTATACTGTACTGAAGATCTGATCTCTCTGCAGTAGTTATACTGTACTGAAGATCTGATCTCTCTGCGGTAGTTACACTGTACTGAAGATCTGATCTCTCTGCAGTAGTTACACTGTACTGAAGATCTGATCTCTCTGCAGTAGTTATAGTGTACTGAAGATCTGATCTCTCTGCAGTAGTTATAGTGTACTGAAGATCTGATCTCTCTGCAGTAGTTATACTGTACTGAAGGTCTGATCTCTCTGCAGTAGTTATACTGTACTGAAGGTCTGATCTCTCTGCAGTAGTTATACTGTACTGAAGGTCTGATCTCTCTGCTGTAGTTATACTGTACTGAAGGTCTGATCTCTCTGCAGTAGTTATACTGTACTGAAGGTCTGATCTCTCTGCTGTAGTTATACTGTACTGAAGGTCTGATCTCTCTGCAGTAGTTATACTGTACTGAAGGTCTGATCTCTCTGCTGTAGTTATACTGTACTGAAGGTCTGATCTCTCTGCAGTAGTTATACTGCACTGAAGGTCTGATCTCTTTGTGGTAGTTATACTGTAATGGAAGATCTGATCTCTCTGCGGTTGTTAAGCTGTGCTGAAGATCTAATCTCTTTGCAGTAGTTATACTGTACTGAAGATCTGATCTCTCTGCAGTAGTTATGCTGTACTGAAGATCTGATCTCTCTGCAGTAGTTGAGCTGTACTGAAGATCTGATCTCTCTGCAGTAGTTATGCTGTACTGAAGATCTGATCTCTCTGCAGTAGTTAAGCTGTACTGAAGATCTGATCTCTCTGCAGTAGTTAAGCTGTACTGAAGATCTGATCTCTGCAGTAGCTATGCTGTACTGAAGATCTGATCTCTCTGCAGTAGTTATGCTGTACTGAAGATCTAATCACTCTGCAGTAGTTATGCTGTACTGAAGATCTGATCTCTCTGCAGTAGTTAAGCTGTACTAAAGATCTGATCTCTCTGCAGTAGTTATGCTGTACTGAAGATCTAATCTCTCTTCAGTAGTTATGCTGTACTGAAGATCTGATCTCTCTGCAGTTGTTATGCTGTACTGAAGATCTAATCTCTCTGCAGTAGTTATACTGTACTGAAGATCTGATCTCTCTGCAGTAGTTAAGCTGTACTGAAGATCTAATCTCTCTGCAGTAGTTATGCTGTACTGAAGATCTGATCTCTCTGCAGTAGTTATGCTGTACTGAAGATCTGATCTCTCTGCAGTAGTTACACTGTACTGAAGATCTGATCTCTCTGCAGTAGTTATAGTGTACTGAAGATCTGATCTCTCTGCTGTAGTTATACTGTACTGAAGGTCTGATCTCTCTGCAGTAGTTATACTGTACTGAAGGTCTGATCTCTCTGCTGTAGTTATACTGTACTGAAGGTCTGATCTCTCTGCAGTAGTTATACTGTACTGAAGGTCTGATCTCTCTGCTGTAGTTATACTGTACTGAAGGTCTGATCTCTCTGCAGTAGTTATACTGCACTGAAGGTCTGATCTCTTTGTGGTAGTTATACTGTAATGGAAGATCTGATCTCTCTGCGGTTGTTAAGCTGTGCTGAAGATCTAATCTCTTTGCAGTAGTTATACTGTACTGAAGATCTGATCTCTCTGCAGTAGTTATGCTGTACTGAAGATCTGATCTCTCTGCAGTAGTTGAGCTGTACTGAAGATCTGATCTCTCTGCAGTAGTTATGCTGTACTGAAGATCTGATCTCTCTGCAGTAGTTAAGCTGTACTGAAGATCTGATCTCTCTGCAGTAGTTAAGCTGTACTGAAGATCTGATCTCTGCAGTAGCTATGCTGTACTGAAGATCTGATCTCTCTGCAGTAGTTATGCTGTACTGAAGATCTAATCACTCTGCAGTAGTTATGCTGTACTGAAGATCTGATCTCTCTGCAGTAGTTAAGCTGTACTAAAGATCTGATCTCTCTGCAGTAGTTATGCTGTACTGAAGATCTAATCTCTCTTCAGTAGTTATGCTGTACTGAAGATCTGATCTCTCTGCAGTTGTTATGCTGTACTGAAGGGCTAATCTCTCTGCTGTAGTTATACTGTACTGAAGGTCTGATCTCACTGCAGTAGTTAAGCTGTACTGAAGGTCCAATCTCTCTGCTGTAGTTATACTGTTCTGAAGATCTGATCTCTCTGCAGTAGTTATGCTGTACTGAAGATCTGATCTCTCTGCAGTAGTTATGCTGTACTGAAGATCTAATCTCTCTTCAGTAGTTATGCTGTACTGAAGATCTGATCTCTCTGCAGTAGTTACACTGTACTGAAGATCTGATCTCTCTGCAGTAGTTATGCTGTACTGAAGATCTGATCTCTCTGCAGTAGTTAAACTGTACTGAAGATCTAATCTCTCTTCAGTAGTTATGCTGTACTGAAGATCTGATCTCTCTGCAGTAGTTATAGTGTACTGAAGATCTGATCTCTCTGCAGTAGTTAAGCTGTACTGAAGATCTGATCTCTGCAGTAGCTATGCTGTACTGAAGATCTGATCTCTCTGCAGTAGTTATGCTGTACTGAAGATCTAATCTCTCTGCAGTAGTTATGCTGTACTGAAGATCTGATCTCTCTGCAGTAGTTAAGCTGTACTGAAGATCTGATCTCTCTGCAGTAGTTATGCTGTACTGAAGATCTAATCTCTCTTCAGTAGTTATGCTGTACTGAAGATCTGATCTCTCTGCAGTAGTTAAGCTGTACTGAAGATCTGATCTCTCTGCAGTAGTTATGCTGTACTGAAGATCTGATCTCTCTGCAGTAGTTAAGCTGTACTGAAGATCTAATCTCTCTTCAGTAGTTATGCTGTACTGAAGATCTGATCTCTCTGCAGTAGTTATAGTGTACTGAAGATCTGATCTCTCTGCAGTAGTTATAGTGTACTGAAGATCTGATCTCTCTGCAGTAGTTATACTGTACTGAAGATCTGATCTCTCTGCAGTAGTTATACTGTACTGAAGATCTGATCTCTCTGCAGTAGTTATAGTGTACTGAAGATCTGATCTCTGTGCAGTAGTTATACTGTACTGAAGATCTGATCTCTCTGCGGTAGTTATACTGTACTGAAGATCTGATCTCTGTGCAGTAGATATACTGTACTGAAGATCTGATCTCTCTGTGTTAGTTATACTGTACTGAAGATCTGATCTCTCTGCAGTAGTTATACTGTAGTGAAGATCTGATCTCTCTGTGGTAGTTATACTGTAATGAAAGATCTGATCTCTCTGCGGTAGTTAAGCTGTACTGAAGATCTAATCTGTTTGCAGTAGTTATACTGTACTGAAGATCTGATCTCTCTGCAGTAGTTATGCTGTACTGAAGATCTGATCTCTCTGCAGTAGTTAAGCTGTACTGAAGATCTAATATCTCTGCAGTAGTTATACTGTACTGAAGGTCTGATCTCTCTGCAGTAGTTAAGCTGTACTGAAGGTCTGATCTCTCTGCTGTAGTTATACTGTACTGAAGGTCTGATCTCTCTGCAGTAGTTAAGCTGTACTGAAGGTCTGATCTCTCTGCTGTAGTTAAGCTGTACTGAAGATGTAATCTCTCTGCAGTAGTTAAGCTGTACTGAAGATCTGATCTCTCTGCAGTAGTTATGCTGTACTAAAGATCTGATCTCTCTGCAGTAGTTAAGCTGTACTGAAGATCTGATCTCTCTGCAGTAGTTATGCTGTACTGAAGATCTGATCTCTCTGGAGTAGTTAAGCTGTACTGAAGATCTAATCTCTTTGCAGTAGTTATACTATACTGAAGATCTGATCTCTCTGCAGTAGTTATGCTGTACTGAAGATCTGATCTCTCTGCAGTAGTTGAGCTGTACTGAAGATCTAATCTCTCTGCAGTAGTTATGCTGTACTGAAGATCTGATCTCTCTGGAGTAGTTAAGCTGTACTGGAGATCTAATCTCTCTGCAGTAGTTATGCTGTACTGAAGATCTAATCTCTTTGCAGTAGTTATACTGTACTGAAGATCTGATCTCTCTGCAGTAGTTATGCTGTACTGAAGATCTGATCTCTCTGCAGTAGTTAAGCTGTACTGAAGATCTGATCTCTCTGCAGTAGTTAAGCTATGGTATCTGTCAGTACTGTAGGCTGATAGTATCTGTCAGTACTGAAGATTGATGGTATCTGTCAGTACTGTAGGCTGATAGTATCTGTCAGTACTGAAGATTGATGGTATCTGTCAGTACTGTAGGCTGATAGTATCTGTCAGTACTGAAAATTGATGGTATCTGTCAGTACTGAAGATTGATAGTATCTGTCAGTACTGTAGGCTAATAGTATCTGTCAGTACTGAAGATTGATGGTATCTGTCAGTACTGTAGACTGATAGTATCTATCAGTACTGTAGGCTGATAGTATCTGTCAGTACTGAAAACTGATGGTATCTCAGTACTGTAGACTGATAGTATCTGTCAGTACTGTAGGCTGATGGTATCTGTCAGTACTGTAGACTGATAGTATCTGTCAGTACTGTAGGCTGATAGTATCTGTCAGTACTGAAGGCTGATAGTATCTGTCAGTACTGAAGGCTGATAGTATCTGTCAGTACTGAGGTAGGTTGATGTTATCTGTCAGTACTGAAGGTTGATGTTATGTGTCAGTACTGAAGGTTGATGTTATGTGTCAGTACTGAAGGTTGATGGTGTGTGTCAGTACTGAAGGTTGATAGTATCTGTCAGTACTGAAGGCTGATAGTATCTGTCAGTACTGAAGTAGGTTGATGTTATCTGTCAGTACTGAAGGTTGATGGTATGTGTCAGTACTGAAGGTTGATGGTGTGTGTCAGTACTGAAGGTTGATAGTGTCTGTCAGTACTGAAGGCTGATAGTATCTGTCAGTACTGAAGGCTGATAGTATCTGTCAGTACTGAAGTAGGTTGATGTTATCTGTCAGTACTGAAGGTTGATGGTATGTGTCAGTACTGAAGGCTGATAGTATCTGTCAGTACTGAAGGCTGATAGTATCTGTCAGTACTGAAGGTTGATAGTATCTGTCAGTACTGAAGGCTGATGGTATGTGTCAGTACTGAAGGTTGGTGGTATCTGTCAGTACTGAAGGTTGTTGGTATGTGTCAGTACTGAAGGTTGATGGTATGTGTCAGTACTGAAGGTTGGTGGTATCTGTCAGTACTGAAGGTTGATGGTATGTGTCAGTACTGAATATTGATAGTATGTGTCAGTACTGAAGGTTGATAGTATCTGTCAGTACTGAAGGTTCATGGTATCTGTCAGTACTGAAGGCTTCAGTTTTTCAAAAGGCTTCATATTTACATTCACAACCATTCACTCATTCATATTAACATCCACATTAACAAACACATACTATCAACATTCAGTACTGACAGATACAATCAACCTTCAGTAAAGATGAAGGAGTGAATGTTAATTTGAAGGAGTGAATGTTTATAAATGCAAATATGAATGAGTGAATGGTTGTGAATGTAAATATGAAGTAGTGAATGTAAATATGAATGAGTGAATGTAAATATGAATGAGTGAATGGTTGTGAATGTAAATATGAATGAGTGAATGGTTCTGAATGTAAATATGAATGAGTGAATGTTAATATGAAGGAGTGAATGTTTATGAATGTAAATATGAATGAGTGAATTGTTGTGAATGTAAATATGAATGAGTGAATGTAAATATGAATGAGTAAATGGTTCTGAATGTAAATATGAATGAGTGGATGGATGTGAATGTAAATATGAATGAGTGAATGGTTGTGAATGTAAATATGAATGAGTGAATCATTGTGAATGTAAATATGAATGAGTGAATGCAAGATCAATGGGTGAATGTAAATATGAATGAGTGAATGGTTGTGAATGTAAATATGAATGAGTGAATGTTTGTGAATGTAAATATGAATGAGTTAATATAAATATGAACGAGTGAATGGTTGTGAATGTAAATATGAATGAGTGAATGGTTGTAAATGTAAATATGAATGAGTGAATGTAAATATGAATGAGTGAATGTTTATGAATGTAAATATGAATGAGTGGATGTAAATGTGAATGTAAATATGAATGAGTGAATGGTTGTGAATGTAAATATGAATGAGTGAATGTAAATATGAATGAGTGAATGGTTGTGAATGTAAATATGAATGAGTGGATGGATGTGAATGTAAATATTAATGAGTGAATGGTTGTGAATGTAAATAAGAAGTAGTGAATGCAATATCAATGGGTGAATGTAAATATGAATGAGTGAATGGTTGTGAATGTAAATATGAATGAGTGAATGGTTGTGAATGTAAATATGAATGAGTTAATGTAAATATGAATGAGTGAATGGTTGTGAATGTAAATATGAATGAGTGAATGTTTATGAATGTAAATATGAATGAGTGTATGTAAATGTGAATGAGTGAATGTAAATATGAATGAGTGAATGGTTGTGAATGTAAATATGAATGAGTGAATGTAAATATGAATGAGTGAATGGATGTAAATGTAAATATGAATGAGTGAATGTAAATATGAATGAGTGAATGTAAATATGAATGAGTGAATGGTTGTGAATGTAAATATGAATGAGTGAATGTAAATATGAATGAGTGAATGGTTGTGAATGTAAATATGAATGAGTAAATGTAAACATGAATGAGTGAATGGTTGTGAATGTAAATATGAATGAGTGAATGGTTGTGAATGTAAATATGAATGAGTGACTGTAAATATGAATGAGTGAATGGTTGTGAATGTAAATATGAATGAGTGAATGTAAATATGAATGAGTGAATGGTTGTGAATGTAAATATGAATGAGTGAATGGCTGTGAATGTAAATATGAATGAGTGAATGTAAATATGAATGAGTGAATGGTTGTGAATGTAAATATGAATGAGTGAATGTAAATATGAATGAGTGAATGGTTGTGAATGTAAATATGAATGAGTGAATGGTTGTGAATGTAGATATGAATGAGTGAATGTAGCTGCTGGCTGTTTAAGGTGGAACGGAAAGTAAGAAGCTAACTTCAGTCTCGCGCGGCCAAAATAAACCCTAAATCTGCTCTACAAACAGCAGCGCGCGCAGATTCCGTTTTAAAATGGAGCAGCTCGTGAGGATCGGGTTACACGCACACCCCTCCCAGCGTTTGTCTCGCGCTGCAGAACTTCAGCTTCACTGTCTTTGATCACCTTCAGGTCGCACAGCGCGCACCACGAGCTGCGAGCGCGAGCCTTCCGGACGCTCTCTCGGTTCATTGTAGCTTTGATGAGTTTCTCTCTTCAGGCTTTTGTTTGAGTCGCTCGCGCTGCGCTGGACGAGCCGCGCGGAGGAGGAGGAGGAGGATGGCCGCGTTATGGATGAAGCTCTGTTCTTTGGTTCTGGTTCTCAGTGGTCACTCAGCTTTAACGCAGAATGCCCGGATGGACGGACAACACGCTGTTTATCCAAACAGTAAATCAGACGCAGCCGCTTCTCTCGCCTTCGTCTTTGATGTGACCGGCTCCATGTATGATGATCTCCAGCAGGTGATTGAAGGAGCTTCCAGGATTCTGGAGAAAACTCTGAGCCGCAGAACCAGACCGATCGAGAACTTTGTTCTGGTGCCTTTTCATGATCCAGGTAAGAACTGAGCTTCACCCCTGTTTACACCACAAGAACCTCACCTGGAGAGGAGAAACTGAGAACTTCAGCTCAGCGGGTTCAGATATTGTGTGTTAGCATGAAGCTAATTTAAATCTAAATCTCCTGAAGAGCTCCTAGAGATCTTTCAGCTGCAGTGGGAGCTTTAGTCACCAGGGGGCGCTAATGTGCTTATCCAAGCTGGAGATCAGAGAACCAGTTATAATGTTTTAGTTTGTAGAGATCTCCAGTTTTACATAAACAGTATTAATGTTTATATTAGTGTTTAATATTAGTGTTTATATTAGAGTTTATATTAGTGTTTTAATATTAGTGTTTATATTAGTGTTTATATTAGTGCTTCTATTAGTGTTTAATATTAGTGTTTATATTAGTGTTTAATATTAGTGTTTAATATTAGTGTTTATATTAGTGTTTAATATTAGTGTTTAATATTAGTGTTTATATTAGTGTTTATTTTAATGTTTATAATAGTGTTTATATTAATGTTTATATTAGTGTTTAATATTAGTGTTTATATTAGTGTTTATATTAGTGTTTAATAATAGTGTTTATAGTAGTGTTTATATTAATGTTTAATATTAGTGTTTATATTAGTCTTTATAATGGTGTTTATATTAGTGTTTATTTTAATGTTTATATTAGTGTTTATATTAATGTTTAATATAAGTGTTTATAATAGTGTTTATATTAGTGCTTATATTAATGTTTATAATAGTATTTACATTAGTATTTATATTAATGTTTATATTAGTGTTTATGTTAGTGTTTATATTAATGTTTATAATAGTGTTTATTTTAATGTTTATATTAGTGTTTATATTAATGTTTAATATTAGTGTTTATATTAGTGTTTATATTAGTGTTTTAATATTAGTGTTTATATTAGTGTTTATATTAGTGCTTCTATTAGTGTTTCTATTAATGTTTCTATTAGTGTTTATAATAGTGTTTATATTAGTGTTTATATTAATGTTTGTATTAGTGTTTTTATTAATGTTTAATATTAGTGTTTATATTAGTGTTTATAACAGTGTTTAATATTAGTGTTTATATTAGTGTTTAATATTAGTGTTTATATTAGTGTTTATAACAGTGTTTAATATTAGTGTTTAATATTAGTGTTTGTATTGATGTTTATAACAGTGTTTAATATTAGTGTTTATATTAATGTTTAATATTAGTGTTTAATATTAGTGTTTGTATTAATGTTTATATTAGTGTTTAATATTAGTGTTTATATTGGTGTTTATATTAGTGTTTGTATTAATGTTTATATTAGTGTTTAATATTAGTGTTTATATTGGTGTTTATATTAGTGTTTAATATTAGTGTTATATTAGTGTTTAACATTGGTGCTTATTTTAATGTTTATATTGGTGTTTATATTAGTGTTTATAAGTGTTTATTTTAATGTTCATATTAGTGTTTATAATAGTGTTTATATTAGTGTTTAACATTAGTGTTTATTTTAATGTTTATATTAGTGTTTATATTGGTGTTTATTTTAATGTTTATATTAGTGTTTATAATAGTGTTTATATTAGTGTTTAACATTAGTGTTTATTTTAATGTTTATATTAGTGTTTATATTAGTGTTTATTTTAATGTTTATATTAGTGTTTATATTAGTGTTTATATTAATATTTATATAAATGTTTATATTAGTGTTTATATTAATGTTTATATTAGTGTTTATATTAGTGTTTATATTAATGTTTATATTAGTGTTTAACCTTAGTGTTTATTTTAATGTTTATATTAGTGTTTATATTAGTGTTTATAAGTGTTTATTTTAATGTTTATATCAGTGTTTATATTAGTGTTTATATTAATGTTTATATTAGTGTTCATTTTAATGTTTATATTAGTGTTTATATTAGTGTTTATATTAATGTTTATAATAGTGTTTATATTAGTGTTTAACATTAGTGTTTATTTAAATGTTTATATTAGTGTTTATATTAGTGTTTATATTAATGTTCATATTAGTGTTTATATTATTGTTTATATTAATGTTTATATTAGTGTTTATTTTAATGTTTATATTAGTGTTTATATTAGTGTTTATATTAATGTTTATTTTAATGTTTATATTAATGTTTATATTAGTGTTTATTTTAATGTTTATATTAGTGTTTATATTCATGTTTATATTAGTGTTTATATTAATGTTTATATTAGTGTTTATTTTAATGTTTATATTAGTGTTTATAAGTGTTTATTTTAATGTTTATATTAATGTTTATATTAGTTTTTTTATTTTAATGTTTATATTAGTGTTTATTTTAATGTTTACATTAGTGTTTATTTTAATGTTAATATTAGTGTTTATAAGTGTTTATTTTAATGTTTATATTAGTGTTTATTTTAATGTTCATATTAGTGTTTATAAGTGTTTATTTTAATGTTTATATTAGTGTTTATAAGTGTTTATTTTAATGTTTATATTAATGTTTATATTAGTGTTTATTTTAATGTTTATATTAGTGTTTATAAGTGTTTATTTTAATGTTTATATTAGTGTTTATTTTAATGTTCATATTAGTGTTTATAAGTGTTTATATTAGTGTTTATATTAATGTTTACATTAGTGTTTATTTTAATGTTTATATTAGTGTTTATATTAATGTTCATATTAGTGTTTATTTTAATATATATATATATATATATATATATATATATATATATATATATATATATATATATATATATATATATATATATATATAATTGTTTATATAATTATTATTATTATTAAAAGCTGCTCCCGATGATCTGCTGAACCTTCTCATCGTCAGACCTGCAGAGTCTAAAACCAACTGCCTCAGCAGTGATGATGTTCAGGAGCTCATGCTGCTGTTTGGGGGGCTTCAGCAGCTTACACTTTCATTTAAGGGGGGTTTCAGTTGATTGCCCTCCACAAATCTTCTCTTATCCCAGCCCCCCTGAAAGAACCCCCCACCCCCACAGTAGGTACAGCATTGATGTACGGTGGGGGTAGGAGGAGTAATTAGTGTGTGTTGCTCACTTTAGTGCTGTGCCTTCTAAAAAAACACTGGGACAGAGAGACAGAGAGACAGCGCTCCCCTCTACGTCCACTCACATCCTGATAACTCCTGACCTGCTGGAGCTCACTGGTAGCCGTATACAGTCCACCCCTCACATTCCAGCACATACGTTCTTATAACACTATAGAAATGAAACCTTCACCATCTGAGCCAAACAAGTTTATTGTGGTCTCGTCTGACCGCAGGACACGGTTCCCGTGATCCAGATCTTGGGCTGCTTGTCTTCTGCTTCTTGGGCTTTCTTGTGCATCAGCTTCAGAGGAGGCTTCCTTCTGGAGACGATGGCCATGCAGACCGAGTTGATGCTCTGCGCGGCGTACGGTCTGAGCACGGACAGGCTGACCTCTCACTTCTTCAACCTCTGCAGCAATGCTGGCAGCACTCCTGCATCTCTTTTCTTAAGCCAGCCTCTGAACATGAAAGAGAATCTTCTTTGGTGGACCATGGTGAGGCCTGTTCTGAGTAGAACACATCCTGGAAAACCTCCGTATGACCTCTCAGTTTCAGAGTGTTAGCTGAATCTTCTTATAGCCGCGGCCATCTTTGTGGAGAGTATCAATTCTACTTCTCTCATCCTCAGACAGTGGTCAGTATCCAGTGGTCAGTATCCAGTGGTCAGTATGAGAGACCTGTACCCAAAGCACCAAATTCAACAGCCCTGCTCTCCATTCACACCTGGAACCTTGTACCTCTAACGAGTCACATGACACCAGGGCGGGACTCAAGGGGACACAGTTTGGACTTGTTCACAGGGAGGTGTCCTCACCTGGGTTCTAGCTGTTTGGACATTACTGGCTGTGTTTAATTTTCAGAAGTGCTGCTGGACAGGCTGAACACTGGCTACTCTGAGTTATCTCCAAGTGAATTCTGGAGTTTGTCTACTGTGAATGTAGAAATGTAGCATCACTGGTTGATGATGTAATGTCCTGTGTTACAGATATTGGCCCAGTATCCATTACCACTGACCCCAGAAAATTCCAAAAGGACCTGCAGGAACTTTTTGTTCAGGTTGGATTTTAATACATTTAAAAAAAATATTTTTTCAGCAGAAGTGATTCAGGAGTGACTGAAGTTCTCTGAATCTGTCTGGACCTGGTTTCCTCAGGGTGGAGGAGATTGTCCAGAAATGAGCATCGGTGCAATAAAGAAAGCTCTAGAACTCTCTCTGCCCGGATCCTTCATCTACGTCTTCACAGACGCTCGAGCTAAAGACTACCGACTAAAACAAGATGTTCTACAGCTGGTGCAGCTCCGCCAATCTCAGGTAGAGTATGCTCACACATACAGCAAGAAAAATTAGTTAACCCTTTAAATGACCTGGTTTTCAGCATTAACTGGTGATAAAGCATGATCTGATCTACATCTGAGTCTAGTAGTACCTTGACGCTCCACAACGCTACTAGGTAGATGTTTTGTGGACTGATAAAACCAAGGTTGAATTGTTCGTTGTTCAGGTCTGATCAGCAGCTTCAGGAAACGCTCGTTGGATGTTATAAAAGACGGTTCAGCCAGTAATTAAATCCAAGACTTGCTGTTACTTTTACTTCCTGTTTCCACCAGCACTGTGAAGGTTTAAGGCATGTTTCCAACACAGACATGAACTATTCTACGTGTGTGTGGTAGGTTAGGCACACTGAGTTTTGGGACACAAATGTAGATCAGATCATGTTTTATGACCATTGAAGGCAGAAAAACGGATCATTTAAAGGGATAAATATAAATATATATAGATATACGGGTAAAGTCCAGAGCTGTACGAGTGCAGACCTGTGTTCGAGCACTGAGGGATGATGACTCAGACGTTCAGATCATCAGATATTTGCTTTTTGTTTCATGTTGACCTTTAACCTTCACCTTCTCTTACTCGCTGCTCTGTGAGTGCAGGTTGTGTTTGTGTTGACGGGAGATTGTGGAGATCGATCTCAGCCAGGTTACAGAGTGTATGAGGAAATAGCTGCAACAAGCTCCGGTCAGATCTTTCACCTGGACAAACACCAGGTCAACGAGGTGAGACACACTCCTGTTTCATAACTACGATCTCATAAACTCTAAACACAAACAGAACAAACACTAAATACAAACAGAACAAACACTAAATACAAACAGAATAAACACTAAATACAAACAGAATAAACACTCTAAACACAAACAGAACAAACACTAAATACAAACAGAACAAACACTCTAAATACAAACAGAATAAACACTCTAAATACAAACAGAACAAACACTAAATACAAACAGAACAAACACTAAATACAAACAGAACAAACACTAAATACAAACAGAATAAACACTAAATACAAACAGAACACTAAATACAAACAGAATAAACACTCTAAATACAAACAGAATAAACACTCTAAATACAAACAGAACAAACACTAAATACAAACAGAACAAACACTAAATACAAACAGAATAAACACTAAATACAAACAGAACAAACACTAAATACAAACAGAATAAACACTAAACACAAACAGAACAAACACTAAATACAAACAGAACAAACACTCTAAATACAAACAGAACAAACACTCTAAATACAAACAGAATAAACACTCTAAATACAAACAGAATAAACACTCTAAAT
>CM038710.1:415662-425662 GCA_021613375.1 Megaleporinus macrocephalus
CAGTTCTAAAGACTGACACTACTAAGAGTAACAGTTCTAAAGACTAACACTACTAAGAGTACCAGTTCTAAAGACTGACTCTAGTAAGAGTAACAGTTCTAAAGACTGACTCTAGTAAGAGTAACAGCACTAAAGACTGACACTACTAAGAGTAAATGTTCTAAAAGACTGACACTACTAAGAGTAAATGTTCTAAAGACTGACACTACTAAGAGTAACAGTTCTAAAGACTGACACTACTAAGAGTAAAAGTTCTAAAGACTGACACTACTAAGAGTAACAATTCTAAAGACTGACACTACTAAGAGTAAAAGTTCTAAAGACTGACACTACTAAGAGTAAATGTTCTAAAGTCTGACACTACTAAGAGTAACAGTTCTAAAGACTGACACTACTAAGAGTGAAAGTTCTAAAGACTGACACTACTAAGAGTAACAGTTCTAAAGACTGACACTACTAAGAGTAAATGTTCTAAAGACTGACACTTCTAAGAGTAACAGTTCTAAAGACTGACACTGCTAAGAGTAACAGTTCTAAAGACTGACTGTAGTAAGAGTAACAGTTCTAAAGACTGACTCTCGTAAGAGTAACAGTTCTAAAGACTGACTCTAGTAAGAGTAACAGCACTAAAGACTGACACTACTAAGAGTAAATGTTCTAAAGACTGACACTACTAAGAGTAACAGTTCTAAAGACTGACACTACTAAGAGTAAATGTTCTAAAGACTGACACTACTAAGAGTAACAGTTCTAAAGACTGACACTACTAAGAGTAAGTTCTAAAGACTGACACTACTAAGAGTAAAAGTTCTAAAGACTAACACTACTAAGAGTAAGTTCTAAAGACTGACACTACAAAGAGTAAATGTTCTAAAGACTAACACTACTAAGAGTAAAAGTTCTAAAGACTAACACTACTAAGAGTAACAGTTCTAAAGACTAACACTACTAAGAGTAACAGTTCTAAAGACTGACTCTAGTAAGAGTAACAGCACTAAAGACTGACACTACTAAGAGTAACAGTTCTAAAGACTGACACTACTAAGAGTAACAGTTCTAAAGACTGACTCTAGTAAGAGTAACAGTTCTAAAGACTGACTCTAGTAAGAGTAACAGCACTAAAGACTGACACTACTAAGAGTAACAGTTCTAAAGACTGACTCTAGTAAGAGTAACAGCACTAAAGACTGACACTACTAAGAGTAAATGTTCTAAAAGACTGACACTACTAAGAGTAAATGTTCTAAAGACTGACACTACTAAGAGTAAAAGTTCTAAAGACTAACACTACTAAGAGTAACAGTTCTAAAGACTGACACTACTAAGAGTAACAGTTCTAAAGACTAACACTACTAAGAGTAACAGTTCTAAAGACTGACACTACTAAGAGTAACAGTTCTAAAGACTAACACTACTAAGAGTAAAAGTTCTAAGGACTGACTGTAGTAAGAGTAACAGTTCTAAAGACTGACTCTCGTAGGAGTAACAGTTCTAAAGACTGACTCTAGTAAGAGTAACAGCACTAAAGACTGACACTACTAAGAGTAAATATTCTAAAGACTGACACTACTAAGAGTAAATGTTCTAAAGACTGACACTACTAAGAGTAACAGTTCTAAAGACTGACACTACTAAGAGTAAAAGTTCTAAAGACTGACACTACTAAGAGTAACAGTTCTAAAGACTGACACTACTAAGATTAAAAGTTCTAAAGACTGACACTACTAAGAGTAAAAGTTCTAAAGACTGACACTACTAAGAGTAAATGTTCTAAAGACTGACACTTCTAAGAGTAACAGTTCTAAAGACTGACACTGCTAAGAGTAACAGTTCTAAGGACTGACTGTAGTAAGAGTAACAGTTCTAAAGACTGACTCTAGTAAGAGTAACAGTTCTAAAGACTGACTCTAGTAAGAGTAACAGCACTAAAGACTGACACTACTAAGAGTAAAAGTTCTAAAGACTGACACTACTAAGAGTAAATGTTCTAAAGACTGACACTACTAAGAGTAACAGTTCTAAAGACTGACACTACTAAGAGTAAATGTTCTAAAGACTGACACTACTAAGAGTAACAGTTCTAAAGACTAACATTACTAAGAGTAACAGTTCTAAAGACTGACACTACTAAGAGTAACAGTTCTAAAGACTGACACTACTAAGAGTAACAGTCCTAAAGACTAACACTACTAAGAGTAACAGTTCTAAAGACTGACTCTAGTAAGAGTAACAGCACTAAAGACTGACACTACTAAGAGTAAATGTTCTAAAAGACTGACACTACTAAGAGTAAATGTTCTAAAGACTGACACTACTAAGAGTAAATGTTCTAAAGACTGACACTACTAAGAGTAACAGTTCTAAAGACTGACACTACTAAGAGTAAAAGTTCTAAAGACTAACACTACTAAGAGTAACAATTCTAAAGACTGACACTACTAAGAGTAAAAGTTCTAAAGACTGACACTACTAAGAGTAAAAGTTCTAAAGACTGACACTACTAAGAGTAACAGTTCTAAAGACTGACACTACTAAGAGTAAAAGTTCTAAAGACTGACACTACTTAGAGTAACAGTTCTAAAGACTGACACTACTAAGAGTAAATGTTCTAAAGACTGACACTCCTAAGAGTAACAGTTCTAAAGACTGACACTGCTAAGAGTAACAGTTCTAAAGACTGACTGTAGTAAGAGTAACAGTTCTAAAGACTGACTCTCGTAAGAGTAACAGTTCTAAAGACTGACTCTAGTAAGAGTAACAGCACTAAAGACTGACACTACTAAGAGTAAATGTTCTAAAGACTGACACTACTAAGAGTAACAGTTCTAAAGACTGACACTACTAAGAGTAAATGTTCTAAAGACTGACACTACTAAGAGTAACAGTTCTAAAGACTGACACTACTAAGAGTAACAGTTCTAAAGACTAACACTACTAAGAGTAAAAGTTCTAAAGACTGACACTACTAAGAGTAACAGTTCTAAAGACTAGCACTACTAAGAGTAACTGTTCTAAAGACTGACACTACTAAGAGTAACAGTTCTAAAGACTGACACTACTAAGAGTAACAGTCCTAAAGACTAACACTACTAAGAGTAACAGTTCTAAAGACTGACTCTAGTAAGAGTAACAGTTCTAAAGACTGACTCTAGTAAGAGTAACAGTTCTAAAGACTGACACTACTAAGAGTAAAAGTTCTAAAGACTGACACTACTAAGAGTAAATGTTCTAAAGACTAACACTACTAAGAGTAACAGTTCTAAAGACTGACACTACTAAGAGTAAATGTTCTAAAGACTCACACTACTAAGAGTAAATGTTCTAAAGACTAACACTACTAAGAGTAAATGTTCTAAAGACTAACACTACTAAGAGTAAATGTTCTAAAGACTGACACTTCTATGAGTAAAAGTTCTAAAGATTGACACTACTAAGAGTAAAAGTTATAAAGACTAACACTACTAAGAGTAACAGTTCTAAAGACTAACACTACTAAGAGTAAATGTTCTAAAGACTGACACTTCTATGAGTAACAGTTCTAAAGACTGACTCTAGTAAGAGTAACAGTTCTAAAGACTAACACTACTAAGAGTAACAGTTTTAAAGACTGACACTACTAAGAGTAAATGTTCTAAAGACTGACACTACTAAGAGTAACAGTTCTAAAGACTGACACTACTAAGAGTAAATGTTCTAAAGACTGACACTTCTAAGAGTAACAGTTCTAAAGACTAACACTACTAAGAGTAAATGTTCTAAAGACTGACACTACTAAGAGTAAATGTTCTAAAGACTGACACTACTAAGAGTAAATGTTCTAAAGACTGACACTTCTAAGAGTAACAGTTCTAAAGACTGACACTACTAAGAGTAAATGTTCTAAAGACTGACACTACTAAGAGTAAATGTTCTAAAGACTGACACTTCTAAGAGTAACAGTTCTAAAGACTGACTCTACCGATATGTTATATGTTTGTTTGTATTGTAGACTGTATATAGACTCTTATATCACTGCAATTACAATCAGCACCTTTCAGCTTTACTTCCTGTTTCCAGTAAAGTGGTCAGGCTGCCAGACATGCCGGTCAGCTGCGGTGTTACATTAAGGTATGGGCGTGTGTAATGCACTCAGCTCGTTAAGCAGATCATTAAGACGACATCACTGGATTATTAATGAGTAACGATCGTCACTGTGAACTCCTGAGCTGCTCAATGACCAGGAGGTCTGACCTCACTCCATCACCGGACCTGCCGGGGCAGCAGACACACCTCCACCACACACCCCGATCAAACAGCTCGCTAATAGAGAAACACCAGTCAGTCTTAACGTCACGACCGAGACCCCCAGAACAACTTCAGCCCCCATAAACAGTCAGAACCCAACTAAATACTACAACCACCACACAACTGATACTCAGTACATACTCAGTATTTCAATTATTCTCTGATGTTCTACGTATACGGTATGTGAGTCTTTGATCACTCAGACGAGGTTCTACACCGTTTACTCTCTTTGATCTGCTCCTAGAATAAAACACTGCTTCTGTTTTTGTTGAGATCATGAATAATTAATAAGCTCTGCACTGATTGGCTGGTTTACAGCAGCGATGATCACACAGAAGCAACACAGACCAAATAAAATGAGCCTCTGTGTAAATAAGCTCCGCCCACATACAGTTTAGTTTGCTATGCTAGTTACCTGGAGCTGCTGGTTGCTAACGTTACCTGTACTAGCTACTCTCTTTGATCTGGACATCAAACACAAAGTAGATGATCTGCTTCAACCAGCTCACAGTGATCCACTCACACAGCATGGCTGCTACTTCCAGTCACTGTTGGAGGTTGTGGTGCTAATAAAGGTGGAGCTGCTCGTCTCTTCAGTCTCTTCAGTGTTGAACGCTGAGCTGAAGCTGCTCCATGGTGTCCGAGTGTTGGAGAAACTGTCCGGAGTGAAACGTACAGACTGCAGAGTTAAAGTTGTTCAGGATTCTGTTGAAGATGTGGGAAGTTCAGCAGCTGGTTTTGGGAATTCTCCGTTCCACCTTAAACGCTGCTGTGGTTCCATTCTGGAGTCTGTAGGAGCTGCAGTGTTTAAGGTGGAACATTAGATGAAGAATGTGGAGAAGAGGAACTTCAGGCTGGTTTAAAGATCAACATGGAGCTCTGACAGTTGGGTTGTTTGTTGGGAAGAAATGAAGAGTGGCAACGTTCCCTTCACAGCCTGGAACTCTGGATTTCTCCACCACCGTTCTATTACACTATATAACAGTGTTATTACAGGTTTACGGTCTGAGCGAGTTCAGTACTGTATAACAGTGTTATTACAGGTTTACGGTCTGAGCGAGTTCAGTACTGTATAACAGTGTTATTACAGGTTTACAGTCTGAGCGAGTTCAGTACTGTATAACTGTTATTACAGGTTTACGGTCTGAGTGAGTTCAGTACTGTATAACAGTGTTATTACAGGTTTACAGTCTGAGCGAGTTCAGTACTGTATAACTGTTATTACAGGTTTACAGTCTGAGCGAATTCAGTACTGTATAACAGTGTTATTACAGGTTTACAGTCGGAGCGAGTTCAGTACAGTATAACAGTGTTATTACAGGTTTACGGTCGGAGCGAGTTCAGTTTTGTATAACAGTGTTATTACAGGTTTACGGTCTGAGTGAGTTCAGTACTGTATAACAGTGTTATTACAGGTTTACAGTCTGAGCGAGTTCAGTACTGTACAACTGTTATTACAGGTTTACAGTCTGAGCGAATTCAGTACTGTATAACAGTGTTATTACAGGTTTACAGTCGGAGCGAGTTCAGTACAGTATAACAGTGTTATTACAGGTTTACGGTCGGAGCGAGTTCAGTTTTGTATAACAGTGTTATTACAGGTTTACAGTCTGAGCGAGTTCAGTACTGTATAACAGTGTTATTACAGGTTTACGGTCTGAGTGAGTTCAGTACTGTATAACAGTGTTATTACAGGTTTACAGTCGGAGCGAGTTCAGTACAGTATAACAGTGTTATTACAGGTTTACAATCGGAGCAGGTGAAGCAGGTAATTGTACAGGAATAAGGCTTTTATTCAGAATCCAACTCAATCACAGTGACAGCAGCACTCGATCACTCGATCACTCGTCTCTGAAACTAAACTGATGTTCTAGCGGGTACTTTATAGAAACGCGCTGCTCGTCTCGCTGCGCAGTACAAAACTCTAAACTCTACACTTTAACACTTTAACTCTCAGTCCAGCTGCGGCTCCTCTGTTCCTCACGAAGACCTTTTTGGTTTTTGGATCCTCTCTGAACATCAGACGTCCAGAGCTGGAGTAGCAGCAGGAAGTGGAGGTGAGAGAAGAACACAGACAAAGTACAATTCAGTCTAATAGAAAACAACAGAAAGGGGGGTAGACGGGAGAGGTGGGTGGGTAGACGGGAGAGGTAGGGGGGTAGACGGGAGAGGTGAGGGGGTAGACGGGAGAGGTGGGGGGGTAGACGGGAGAGGTGGGGGGGTAGACGGGAGAGGTGGGGGGGTAGACGGGAGAGGTGGGGGGGGTAGACGGGAGAGGTGGGGGGGGGTAGACGGGAGAGGTGAGGGGGTAGACGGGAGAGGTGGGGGGGGTAGACGGGAGAGGTGAGGGGGTAGACGGGAGAGGTGGGGGGGTAGACGGGAGAGGTGGGGGGGTAGACGGGAGAGGTGAGGGGGTAGACGGGAGAGGTGGGGGGGGGTAGACGGGAGAGGTGGGTGGGTAGACGGGAGGGGGGGTAGACGGGAGAGGTGGGGGGGTAGACGGGAGAGGTGGGGGGGTAGACGGGAGAGGTGGGGGGGTAGACGGGAGAGGTGAGGGGGTAGACGGGAGAGGTGGGGGGGTAGACGGGAGAGGTGGGGGCGGGAAGACGGGAGAGGTGGGGGCGGGTAGACGGGAGAGGTGGGGGGGTAGACGGGAGAGGTGAGGGGGTAGACGGGAGAGGTGGGTGGGTAGACGGGAGAGGTGGGTGGGTAGACGGGAGAGGTGGGGGGGTAGACGGGAGAGGTGAGGGGGTAGACGGGAGGGGGGGTAGACGGGAGAGGTGAGGGGGTAGACAGGAGAGGTGGGGGGGGGTAGACGGGAGAGGTGGGTGGGTAGACGGGAGGGTGGGTAGACGGGAGAGGTGGGGGGGGTAGACTGGAGAGGTGGGGGGGGTAGACGGGAGAGGTGGGGGGGTAGACGGGAGAGGTGAGGGGGTAGACGGGAGAGGTGGGGGGGTAGACGGGAGAGGTGGGGGGGTAGACGGGAGAGGTGGTGGGTAGACGGGAGGGGGGGTAGACGGGAGAGGTGAGGGGGTAGACGGGAGAGGTGGGTGGGTAGACGGGAGAGGTGGGGGGGTAGACGGGAGAGGTGGGGGGGTAGACGGGAGAGGTGGGGGGGTAGACGGGAGAGGTGGGTGGGTAGACGGGAGAGGTGGGGGGGTAGACGGGAGGGGGGGTAGACGGGAGAGGTGGGGGGGTAGACGGGAGAGGTGGGGGGGTAGACGGGAGGGGGGGTAGACGGGAGAGGTGGGGGGGTAGACGGGAGAGGTGGGTGGGTAGACGGGAGAGGTGGGTGGGTAGACGGGAGAGGTGGGGGGGGTAGACGGGAGAGGTGGGGGGGTAGACGGGAGAGGTGAGGGGGTAGACGGGAGGGGGGGTAGACGGGAGAGGTGAGGGGGTAGACGGGAGAGGTGGGGGGGTAGACGGGAGAGGTGGGGGGGTAGACGGGAGAGGTTGGGGGGTAGACGGGAGAGGTAGGGGGATAGACGGGAGAGGTGAGGGGGTAGACGGGAGGGGGGGTAGACGGGAGAGGTGAGGGGGTAGACAGGAGAGGTGGGGGGGGGTAGACGGGAGAGGTGGGTGGGTAGACGGGAGGGTGGGTAGACGGGAGAGGTGGGGGGGTAGACGGGAGAGGTGGGGGGGGTAGACGGGAGAGGTGGGGGGGTAGACGGGAGAGGTGAGGGGGTAGACAGGAGAGGTGGGGGGGGGTAGACGGGAGAGGTGGGTGGGTAGACGGGAGGGTGGGTAGACGGGAGAGGTGGGGGGGTAGACGGGAGAGGTGGGGGGGTAGACGGGAGAGGTGGGGGGGTAGACGGGAGAGGTGGGGGGGTAGACGGGAGAGGTGAGGGGGTAGACGGGAGAGGTGGGGGGGTAGACGGGAGAGGTGGGGGGGTAGACGGGAGAGGTGGTGGGTAGACGGGAGGGGGGGTAGACGGGAGAGGTGAGGGGGTAGACGGGAGAGGTGGGGGGGGTAGACGGGAGAGGTGGGGGGGTAGACGGGAGAGGTGGGGGGGTAGACGGGAGAGGTAGGGGGGTAGACGGGAGAGGTGGGGGGGTAGACGGGAGAGGTGGGGGGGTAGACGGGAGAGGTGGGGGGGTAGACGGGAGAGGTAGGGGGGTAGACGGGAGAGGTAGGGGGGTAGACGGGAGAGGTAGGGGGGTAGACGGGAGAGGTGGGGGGGTAGACGGGAGAGGTGGGGGGTAGACGGGAGAGGTAGGGGGGTAGACGGGAGAGGTAGGGGGGTAGACGGGAGAGGTGGGGGGGTAGACGGGAGAGGTAGGGGGGTAGACGGGAGAGGTGGGGGGGTAGACGGGAGAGGTGGGGGGGTAGACGGGAGAGGTGGGGGGGTAGACGGGAGAGGTGGGGGGGTAGACGGGAGAGGTAGGGGGGTAGACGGGAGAGGTAGGGGGGTAGACGGGAGAGGTAGGGGGATAGACGGTGGGGGGGTAAAAAAAGAATAGAATAGTTAACTGAGTTTTAATATTAAGAGTTCATTAAACCTTCAATGACACATTAACAGTGATCACACACAGTCCCTCAGACACACTCGGTTCTAGATACAGTCTGATCTCTTCACAGTGGAGGTGAATGGAAGCAGACGTCCTCCTCTAAAAGCTGTTCTAGATACAGTCTGATCTCTTCACAGTGGAGGTGAATGGAAGCAGACGTCCTCCTCTAAAAGCTGTTCTAGATACAGTCTGATCTCTTCACAGTGGAGGTGAATGGAACCAGACGTCCTCCTCTAAAAGCTCCTCACAGAAAGTTCTTACAGTAGATGTTATAAATACACTGTTTCTGAGACGTTGTTTATGATTTCAGTTCTAAACTCATGGCGTCTTCTGGTTTCTATCACCACCACCGTAAACCACACCAGAACCCTCTGGATCTCTCTGTTTACACCTCACACACTGAGTTCTGGGGAATTCTGGTAAACGGGTGGAGTTCTCCTTTAAGGCTGAAGATGTTCTGGCTGAAGTGAAGCAGTGATCTGAGAGTCTGAAGCTGCTGGAGGTTTAGAGTTCCAGCTAACAGACGCAGGAGAACCGAAGAGTAACTGAGGAGTAAGGAAGTAGGCGTGGGTGCTCCAGGTGGAGACAGGGTGGATCCTCCGCGCTGGTCTGGAAGCAGAAGCTGGTCAGTTTGTTTATTTACAGTCCGGCGCCGGGTCAGTGAACCCCGCCCGCTCTCCTCGACCACACCAAACAAACAGACTGAAGGAATGAGCAGGATGAAGGAGGATGAAGGAGGATGAAGGAGGATGAAGGAGGGTGGAGGAGGGTGGAGGAGGACGGAGGAAGCTCGTGTGATGTGGGTTTGGTGTCGCTCGGCCGCTCCTCCTCAGAACCCCTGCAGGAACTCCCGGAGCTGCCGGACGATCTCCGTATCCACCGTCTCCATCAGAGCCTGGAAGCCGGACTCACCCATCAGCAGCTGCTGAGCCTTCAGCTTCTCATACACACACTGCTGCAGAGACACAGTGTGTACGGGGTCCTCCAGGGCCAACTGCACACACACACACACACACACACACACACACACAAATAAATACACACAGATAAATATACACACACACACACACACACAGATAAATACACACAGATAAATATACACACACACACACACACACAGATAAATACACACAGATAAATATATACACACACACACACAAATAAATACACACAGATAAATATACACACACACACACACACACACACA
>CM038710.1:430662-433643 GCA_021613375.1 Megaleporinus macrocephalus
TGTTTCCTCTTGTGTTATTACACATTGGTAATAACATGCGTAATAACATTTATGATTAGGTGTGCTTGCAGCATTATAAGAAAGGCCGACGTATTCAATGTAAACGCAATATTAATGCAAGTTATTACACACTTATAACACATTACCAATGTGTAATAACACGCACAAACATGCTGTTATAACTACAGAGTTACTCTTCTGTAATTAAATGAGATTAAAGTAATTAATATTATATATATATATATATATATATATATACAAAACAACGGTAACTCAGTTTTATATACAATACCTACATTTAGAGTTATACACTCAACCTAATTGAGAAACTGTAACAGTTTATATACAATACCTATCAATTAGGAGTTATACATTCAACTAATGAGAAACTGTTACAGGTTTATATACAATACCCTACATTTAGGAGATATACATTCACCCTAATGAGAAACTGTAACTCAGTTTTATATACAATACCCTACATTTAGAGTTATACACTCAACCTAATGAGAAACTGTAATTCAGTTTATATACAATACCTACATTTAGAGTTATACACTCAACCTAATGAGAAACTGTAACTTTTAGTATACAATACCTACGTTTAGAGTTATACATTCTACCTAATGAGAAACTGTAACTCAGTTTATATACAATACCTACATTTAGAGTTATACACTCAACCTAATGAGAAACTGTAAACAGTTTATATACAATACCTACGTTTAGAGTTATACATTCAACCTAATGAGAAACTGTAACTCAGTTTATATACAATACCTACATTTAGGAGTTATACACTCAACCTAATGAGAAACTGGTAACAGTTTATATACAATACCTACATTTAGAGTTATACATTCAGCCTACGATACCTACATTTAGAGATATACATTCAACCTAATGAGAAAATTTTACTCAGTTTAATATACAATACCTACATTTAGAGTTATACACTCAACCTAATGAGAAACTGTAATTCAGTTTATATACAATACCTACATTTAGAGTTATACACTCAACCTAATGAGAAACTGTAACAGTTTATATACAATACCTACGTTTAGAGTTATACATTCAACCTAATGAGAAACTGTAACAGTTTATATACAATACCTACATTTAGAGTTATACATTCAACCTAAGAGGGAAAACGGTAACAGTTTATATACAATACCTACATTTAGAATTATACATTCAACCTAATGAGAAACTATAACTCAGTTTATATACAATACCTACATTTAGAGTTATACATTCAACCTAATGAGAAACTGTAACTCAGTTTATATACAATACCTACATTTAGAGTTATACTATTAACCTAATGAGAAACTGTAACTCAGTTTATATACAATACCTACATTTAGAGTTATACATTCAACCTAATGAGAAACTGTAACTCAGTTTATATACAATACCTACATTTAGAGTTATACATTCAACCTAATGAGAAACTGTAACTCAGTTTATATACAATACCTACATTTAGAGTTATACATTCAACCTGATGAGAAACTGTAACTCAGTTTATATACAAATACCTACATTTAGAGTTATACATTCAACCTAAATGAGAAATTGTAACAGTTTATATACAATACCTACATTTAGAGTTATACACTCAACCTAATGAGAAACTGTAACTCAGTTTATATACAATACCTACATTTAGAGTTATACACTCAACCTAATGAGAAATTGTAACAGTTTATATACAATACCTACATTTAGAGTTATACACTCAACCTAATGAGAAATTGTAACAGTTTATATACAATACCTACATTTAGAGTTATACATTCAACCTAATGAGAAACTAACTCAGTTTATATACAATACCTACATTTAGAGTTATACATTCGACCTAGTGAGAGACTGTAGACTAGTCCTGATTGATTAACTGATTAATTGATGAACTGATAATGGTTTACTTGGTTTGGAAGGTGTTGTGAGTTGGTGTGATGGTCAGACTGGGTTCTGAAGGCCGCTCAGCAGAAGGAGTTTCTGAACTTTTCCAATAACAGTGGTGAATATTATTGGATGGAAAGCGCAGCCTCAGCCGTTCGGCTCTGAGCTGAGTGTAGACGGTAGCTGGACCGGAGCGCCGGAGTTCCGGAGCGCCGGACTACTTTATCCTGATTCAGCAGACTGATCTAATTTCCTTTATCAACTCATCTGTTCATCCCATACCTGCAGACCGCTCACCGGAACGCTATCGGGAATAATCTGACCTGGGCTGGAAATAATAAACCTCTGTGCGAGTCAGTCAAACGCCTCTCAAATTAGAGTCATCAAAGCCTCCAGGGAGCAGCGCCTCCGTCCCCGCGCGCTCCAATTAGAGGACCGTTTCAAAGCTGACTCTGAAAGTAAAGGTCTCTCAGACGCTGGAGCTCAGCAGGAACCTCACAGGAGCCTCGCACAAACCAGCCGGTCCTGACTCGGAGAACACAAGGCCCTCTATAACTGTGTAATAACACATCAATAACACTGTAACTACTAGAGATGTAGATACTCTTACAGATGATTACAGTAATACGTAATAACACACATATTGACTTCCTCGTTTAATTACATAAGAGTATCTCTATAGTTATAACAGTTTGTTTCCTCTTGTGTTATTACACATTGGTAATAACATGCGTAATAACATTTATGATTAGGGTGTGCTTGCAGCATTATAAGAAAGGCCGACGTATTCAATGTAAAACGCAATATTAATGCAAGTTATTACACACTTATAACACATTACCAATGGTAATAACACGCACAAACATGCTGTTATAACTACAGAGTTACTCTTCTGTAATTAAATGAGATTAAAGTAATTAATATTATATATATATATATATATATATATATATATATATATATAATAAAGTGTGTTATTATATAATCTGTACTGTAATCAATTGTAACAGCAGCTACATCACCAGTAGTTACACTGCTGTTCATGTGTTATTACAGAGTTATTACACTCT
>CM038710.1:434642-447142 GCA_021613375.1 Megaleporinus macrocephalus
ACTACAGGAATCGTAGGGGGCGACGGTGGTTCTGACAGACTGTAATACACTACAGGAAGCGTAGGGGGCGACGGTGGTTCTGACAGACTGTAATACACTACAGGAAGCGTAGGGGGCGACGGTGGTTCTGACAGACTGTAATACACTACAGGAAGCGTAGGGGGCGACGGTGGTTCTGACAGACTGTAATACACTACAGGAAGCGTAGGGGGCGTCGTTCTGACAGACTGTAATACACTATAGGAAGCGTAGGGGGCGACGGTGGTTCTGACAGACTGTAATACACTACAGGAAGCGTAGGGGGCGACGGTGGTTCTGACAGACTGTAATACACTACAGGAAGCGTAGGGGGCGACGGTGGTTCTGACAGACTGTAATACACTACAGGAAGCGTAGGGGGCGACGGTGGTTCAGACAGACTGTAATACACTACAGGAGGCGTAGGGGGCGACGGTGTTTCTGGCAGACTGTAATACACAACAGGAGGCGTAGGGGGCCACGGTGGTTCTGGCAGACTGTAATACACTACAGGAAGCGTAGGGGGCGACGGTGGTTCTGACAGACTGTAATACACTACAGGAAGTGTAGGGGGCGACGGTGGTTCAGACACACTGTAATACACTACAGGAAGCGTAGGGGGCGACGGTGGTTCTGACAGACTGTAATACACTACAGGAAGCGTAGGGGGCGACGGTGGTTCTGACAGACTGTAATACACTACAGGAAGCGTAGGGGGCGACGGTGGTTCAGACAGACTGTAATACACTACAGGAAGCGTAGGGGGCGACGGTGGTTCTGACAGACTGTAATACACTACAGGAAGCGTAGGGGGGCGATGGTGGTTGTGACAGACTGTAATGCACTACAGGAAGCGTAGGGGGCGACGGTGGTTCTGACAGACTGTAATACACTACAGGAAGCGTAGTGGGCGACGGTGGTTCTGACAGACTGTAATACACTACAGGAGGCGTAGGGGGCGACGGTGGTTCTTACAGACTGTAATACACTACAGGAAGCGTACAGGGCGACGGTGGTTCTGACAGACTGTAATACACTACAGGAAGCGTAGGGGGCGACGGTGGTTCAGACAGACTGTAATACACTACAGGAAGCGTAGGGGGCGACGGTGGTTCTGACAGACTGTAATACACTACAGGAAGCGTAGGGGTCGACGGTGGTTCTGACAGACTGTAATACACTACAGGAAGCGTAGGGGTCGACGGTGGTTCTGACAGACTGTAATACACTACAGGAAGCGTAGGGGGCGACGGTGGTTCTGACAGATTGTAATACACTACAGGAAGCGTAGGGGGTGTAGACTGATGTTGGATGGTGGTAAAGAAAGAGGAGTGGTTTAATCAGGTGATCAGACGTACAGGTGTGTATTTACCCTGAACTGTTAGCGAGAAATCTTTCTGTGTTTGTCCTTCACTGTTTTTGGCCACACAGGTGTAAGTTCCAGCGTGAGAAAGTTCCAGGGGACCAAACTCCAGCACAGTCCCACCGACACCTACAAACACACACACACACACACACACACACACACACACACACACACATACACACATACACACACACACACATACACACACAAACACACCACATACATACACAGATACACACACACACACACACACACACACATGTACACACACACACACACACACACACACATACACACACAAACACACATACACACACACACACACACACACACATACACACACAAACACACATACACACACAAACACACATACACACACACACACACACCACATACATACACAGATACACACACACACACACACATGTACATACACACACACACACATACACACACAAACACACATACACACACACACACACACATACACACATACACACACACATACACACACATACACAAACACACACATACACACACACACATACACTCATACATACACATTCACACAAACACACACATACACGCACACACACATACACACACATACACAAACACACACACACACATTCACACATACAAATACACATACACACACACACACACATACACTCATACATACACATTCACACAAACACACACACAAACACACACACACATACACACACACACACATACACACATATACACAAACACACACACACACACACACACACACACATACACATTCACACATACACACATACAAATACACATACACACACATAACTGTGAACTCATCTGTGAACACAGAACGTCCAGCAGTCACTCCTGTTAATGGTGTAGAACGTTTACTGACCGATAGCCACGCCATCCTTCAGCCAGCTGACCACTGGAGCTGGGACCCCACTGATATCACACACTAGCCGGACCCTGGAGCCCAAAGTGTGTAAGAGGGTCTCGTGGGAAGGTCCTTCCATCACCGGGGGAACTGAAGAACATCACACATCTCACTGGCAGGTACTGATGATGTCACCATGGTAACCTAGCATCATTTGTGTTTCTTACTGCTTTGGTGAAAAGAGTGATTCTCACCATGGACGGTCAGTCGGAAGGTCCGCTCCAGCTGCCCGGCTGGGTTGGACACTCTGCAGGTATAAACTCCGCCATCGGCCACCTGCAGGTCAGTAACAGCACACGCACGTTATTACACCTTTATAACACTTGCTCGCTATTACACCTTTATAACACATGCTCGTTATTACACCTTTATAACACTCGCTTGCTATTACACCTTTATAACACATGCTTGTTATTACACCTTTATAACACATGCTTGTTATTGCACCTTTATAACACATGCTTGTTATTGCACCTTTATAACACTCACTGGTTATTACAGCCTAACAACACATGCATGTTATTACACCTTTATAACACACACTCGTTATTACACCTTTATAACACACGCACATTATTACACCTTTACAACACTTGCCCGTTATTACATCTTTATAACATTCACTGGTTATTACAGCCTAACAACACATGCATGTTATTACACCTTTATAACACACGCATGTTATTACACCTTTTTAACACATGTTCATTATTACACCTTTATAACACACACGTTATTATACCTTTTTAACACACGCATGTTATTACACCTTTAATAACACAGACTCGTTATTACACCTTTATAACACACGCACGTTATTACACCTTTACAACACTTGCCCGTTATTACATCTTTATAACATTCACTGGTTATTACAGCCTAACAACACATGCATGTTATTACACCTTTATAACACACGCATGTTATTACACCTTTATAACACTCGCTCGCTATTACACCTTTATAACATGCTTGTTATTGCACATGTATAACACTCACTGGTTATTACACCTTTATAACACACGCACGTTATTACACCTTTATAACACACGCATGTTATTACACCTTTTTAACACATGTTCATTATTACACCTTTATAACACGCACGTTATTATACCTTTTTAACACACGCATGTTATTACACATTTATAACACTCACTCGTTATTACACCTTTAAAACACACCCATGTTATTACACTTTTATAACACTCACTCGTTATTACACCTTTATGACACACACATTATTACACTTTTATAACACATGCATGTTATTACATCTTTATAACACTCACTCGTTATTACGCCTTTATAACACACGCTTGTTATTACACTTTTATAACACTCACTCGTTCTTACACCTTTATAACACTTGCTCGTTATTACACCTTTATAGAACACGCTTGTTATTACACCTTTATAACACACGCTTCTTACTACACCTTTATAACACTTGCTTCTTACTACACCTTTATAACACTCACTGAGCTGGACGTCTCTGTGTTACTACACTGGAGCTCAGCTGATCAGAGAGGAACCTCACCTGAACTCCTGCTATCTCCAGTCGCTGCTGGTCCACCTGCAGTCCACTCTCAGCGGTCAGCTGCTGGCCATTACGGTACCATGTGACCTCCGGATCGGGGACCCCCTGCGCCTGACAGTGCAGCGTAACCGCTGACCCCAGCTGAGGGGTCATGACCTCTGATGCTGAGTCAGAGAGCAGGGTGGGCGGGACTAGAGAAGAGAGCAGATCGGTTAATGAACTGATTGATTAATAACTGATTGGTTAATGAACTGATTGATTAATAACTGATTGGTTAATGAACTGATTGGTAAATGAACTGATTGGCTAATGAACTGATTGATTAATAACTGATTGGTTAATGAACTGATTGGTTAATGGACTGATTGGTTAATGAACTGATTGGTTAATAACTGATTGGTTAATGAACTGATTGGTTAATGAACTGATTGATTAATGAACTGATTGATTAATAACTGATCGGTTAATGAACTGATCGGTTAATGAACTGATCGGTTAATGAACTGATTGATTAATAACTGATTGGTTAATGAACTGATTGGTTAATGAACTGATTGATTAATAACTGATTGGTTAATGAACTGATTGGTTAATGAACTGATTGATTAATAACTGATTGGTTAATGAACTGATTGATTAATAACTGATTGGTAAATGAACTGATTGGTAAATGAACTGATTGGTTAATGAACTGATTGATTAATAACTGATTGGTTAATGAACTGATTGGTTAATGAACTGATTGGTTAATGAACTGATTGGTTAATAACTGATTGGTTAATTAACTGATTGGCTAATGAACTGATTGGTAAATGAACTGATTGGTTAATGAACTGATTGGTTAATAACTGATTGGTTAATGAACTGATTGTTTAATGAACTGATTGATTAATAACTGATTGGTTAACGAACTGATTGGTTAATGAACTGATTGGTAAATGAACTGATTGGTAAATGAACTGATTGGTTAATGAACTGATTGGTTAATGAACTGATTGATTAATAACTGATTGGTTAATGAACTGATTGGTTAATATGTCTCCCGATATGAAGTTAGAACGTGAAAAGTTAACGGGAGCTTTGCTGACCATGAACGTTTAGAAGGATGCTCTTCTGGTCGTGTCCAGCAGAGTTGGTTGCTGTGCAGACGTACTGACCGGCGTCCTCCTGCTGAGCTCTGGGCAGCTGCAGAATCTGACCACCTTTACATTCAGAGGTAAAATCACAGCATCACGTTTCTCTTCTAGCATCAAATCCTGATTCCACGTCCACTCAACCTTACCTGGCAGGATGTGAACACCTGTACTGAACCTCAGCACCTGTCCATCTCTGGTCCAGGTGATTTCAGCCGCTGGATATGCTTCCACGTCACACAGAAGAGAGACCATGTGACCTTTCACAACACTCACTGCCTCTTCATGCTCACCCACAATCCTCGGCGGCACTGAAATACAGAAAGCAGCTTCACCAGACAGAACAAACTGAAACACTAAATGTATTATTATTATTATTATTATTATTATATTTATTATTATTATCACTATTATTACTGTCATTGTTATTATTATTATTATTATTATTATTATTATATTTATTATTATTATCACTATTTTTACCGTCATTATTATTATTATTATTATTATTATTATTATTATTATTATATTTATTATTATTATCACTATTATTACTGTTATTATTATTATTATTATTATTATTATTATTATTATTATTATATTTATTAGTATTATCACTATTATTACTGTCATTGATATTATTATTATATTTATTATTATTATCACTACTATTACTGTCATTATTATTATTATTATTAATATTATTATTATTATTATTATTATTATATTTATTATTATTATCACTAGTATTACTGTCATTGTTATTATTATTATTATTATTATATTTATTAGTATTATCACTATTATTACTGTCATTGTTATTATTATTATTATTGTTGTTATTATTATTATTATTATTATTATTATTATTATCACCATTATTACTGTCATTGTTATTATTATTATTATTATTATTTATTTATTTATTTATATTAATTATTATTACTATTATTATTATTATTATTTATTTATTTATTTATATTAATTATTATTATTATTATTATGAGGCTAGGGTGGTGTTAAAGCAGCTGGTACGTAAAGCAGGTGATTATTTAAGATGTTTCTAAAAATCACTGGAGGTGTAAAGGAGGACTCTCGTACCGTGAACCGACAGACTGTAGAGCTTCTGCGCGGCTCCAACTTTATTCTCCGCCACGCACAAATATCCGGCCATGTCCGACACCCGCACGTCTTCAATCTACCGAGCACAGACAGAGTCACGTTCACAGCTAATACAAACAACGTCAAACAGTCAGGCAGGACGTCTCAGCTACACGTCCTGAGAAGCGCTGGTGGAACTCTGACCTCCAGCACTCTGCCGTTTTCCCGCACGTGGTAGTTTGTGCCACCGTGGACGGGAAGGCCGTCCTTAAGCCAGGACACGGCCGGGGGGGGCGCTCCTCTAACATCACAGCGCAGGAGCACGGTGGAGTTCACCACAGCAGAGACCTCCTCCATGAGCTCCTCCGACTGGTCAGATATCTCAGGAGGAACTGCATCACGAACAACAACAAGCAAAGTTTAAGACTGACCTCACAACCGGCCCTAACCCCAGACTCCAACATCTCCTGAGCAGAACTGAGAGCGGACCCGGAATGTCATCGGAATGTCACCGGAACATCTGCTACTTACTGAGAACTTCCAGCTCAAAGTGCATCTGGTCCTCTCCGGCCTCGTTCACTGCCTGACACGTGTACTCCCCGCCATCCTCCAGCTGGACCCGCGGGATCTGCAGGACCTGTCCTCCTGGAGACCAGAAACATGTCCAGGATTAAAATGACCTTCCACACTCTGCCTGCTCAGGATCACCAGCAGAACCAAAGCTACTGAGCTGGAAGTGTCCCTCAGATCCAGAGAGAGGGTCTCGTACTCACTCCTCCACCGATACACAGAGATACAGCTGGAACCGTAGCGGGAATACCAGAGACACCGCTCTCCCTCTTATTAACCCCAGTATCTTCAGAACAATACTGACCTGTTAATACTAACCAGTTAATACTGACCTGTTAATACTGACCTGTTAATACTGACCTGTTAATACTAACCAGTTAATACTGACCTGTTAATACTAACCAGTTAATACTGACTTGTTAATACTGACCTGTTAATACTGACCTGTTAATACTGACTAGTTAATACTGACCTGTTAATACTGACCTGTTAATACTAACCAGTTAATACTGACCTGTTAATACTAACCAGTTAATACTGACTTGTTAATACTGACCTGTTAATACTGACCAGTTAATACTGACTAGTTAATACTGACCTGTTAATACTGACCTGTTAATACTAACCAGTTAATACTGACCTGTTAATACTAACCAGTTAATACTGACTTGTTAATACTGACCTGTTAATACTGACCTGTTAATACTGGCCTGTTAATACTGACCTGTTAATACTGACTAGTTAATACTGGCCTGTTAATACTGACTAGTTAATACTGGACTGTTAATACTGGCCTGTTAATACTGACTAGTTAATACTGACCTGTTAATACTAACCAGTTAATACTGACCTATTAATACTGACCAGTTAATACTGACCTGTTAATACTGACCTGTTAATACTGACTAGTTAATACTGGCCTGTTAATACTGGCCTGTTAATACTGACTAGTTAATACTGGCCTGTTAATACTGGCCTATTAATACTGACTAGTTAATACTGACCTGTTAATACTAACCAGTTAATACTGACCTATTAATACTGACCAGTTAATACTGACCTGTTAATACTGACCAGTTAATACTGACCTGTTAATACTGACTAGGTAATACTGACCAGTTAATACTGACCTGTTAATACTAATCAGTTAATACTGACCTGTTAATACTGACCAGTTAATACTGACCAGTTAATACTGACCAGTTAATACTGACCTGTTAATACTAAACAGTTAATACTGACTAGTTAATACTGACCAGTTAATACTGACCTGTTAATACTGACTAGGTAATACTGACTAGGTAATACTGACCAGTTAATACTGACCTGTTTATACTGACCTGTTAATACTGACCAGTTAATACTGACCAGTTAATACTGACCAGTTAATACTAACCAGTTAATACTGACCTATTAATACTGACCAGTTAATACTGACCTGTTAATACTGACCTGTTAATACTGACTAGTTAATACTGGCCTGTTAATACTGGCCTGTTAATACTGACTAGTTAATACTGGCCTGTTAATACTGGCCTATTAATACTGACTAGTTAATACTGACCTGTTAATACTAACCAGTTAATACTGACCTATTAATACTGACCAGTTAATACTGACCTGTTAATACTGACCAGTTAATACTGACCTGTTAATACTGACTAGGTAATACTGACCAGTTAATACTGACCTGTTAATACTAATCAGTTAATACTGACCTGTTAATACTGACCAGTTAATACTGACCAGTTAATACTGACCTGTTAATACTAAACAGTTAATACTGACCTGTTAATACTGACCAGTTAATACTGACCTGTTAATACTGACTAGGTAATACTGACTAGGTAATACTGACCAGTTAATACTGACCTGTTTATACTGACCTGTTAATACTGACTAGGTAACACTGACTAGTTAATACTGACCTGTTAATACTGACTAGGTAATACTGACTAGTTAATACTGACCAGTTAATATTGACTAGTTAATACTGACCTGTTAATACTGACTAGGTGATACTGACTAGTTAATACTGACCTGTTAATACTGACTAGGTAATACTGACTAGTTAATACTGACCAGTTAATACTAACCAGTTAATACTGACCTATTAATACTGACCAGTTAATACTGACCTGTTAATACTGACCTGTTAATACTAATCAGTTAATACTGACCTGTTAATACTGACCAGTTAATACTGACCTGTTAATACTGACTAGGTAATACTGACCAGTTAATACTGACCAGTTAATACTGACCAGTTAATACTAATCAGTTAATACTGACCTGTTAATACTGACCAGTTAATACTGACCTGTTAATACTGACTAGGTAATACTGACCAGTTAATACTGACCTGTTAATACTGACCAGTTAATACTGACCTGTTTACACTGACCTGTTAATACTGACTAGGTAATACTGACTAGTTAATACTGACCAGTTAATACTGACTAGTTAATACTGACCTGTTAATACTGACTAGGTGATACTGACTAGTTAATACTGACCTGTTAATACTGACTAGGTGATACTGACTAGTTAATACTGATCAGTTAATACTGGTCTGTTAATACTGACTAGTTAATACTGGCCTGTTAATACTGACTAGTTAATACTGACTAGTTAATATTGACTAGTTAATACTGGCCTGTTAATACCGACTAGTTAATACTGACTAGTTAATATTGACTAGTTAATACTGGCCTGTTAATACTGACCTGTTAATACCGACTAGTTAATACTGGCCTGTTAATACTGACCTGTTAATACTGACTAGTTAATATTGACTAGTTAATACTGGCCTGTTAATACTGACTAGTTGATACTGACTAGTTAATATTGACTAGTTAATACTGGCCTGTTAATACTGACCTGTTAATACTGACCTGTTAATACTAACCAGTTAATACTGACCTGTTAATACTGACTAGTTAATACTGACCTGTTAATACTCACTAGTTAATACTGGCCTGTTAGTACTGACCTGTTTATACTGACTAGTTAATATTGACTAGTTAATACTGGCCTGTTAATACTGACTATTTAATACTGACTAGTTAATATTGACTAGTTAATACTGGCCTTTTAATACTGACTAGTTAATACTGGCCTGTTAATACTGACCTGTTAATACTAACCAGTTAATACTGACCTGTTAATACTGGCCTGTTAGTACTGACCTGTTTATACTGACTAGTTAATATTGACTAGTTAATACTGGCCTGTTAATACTGACTATTTAATACTGACTAGTTAATATTGACTAGTTAATACTGGCCTGTTAATACTGACTAGTTAATACTGGCCTGTTAATACTGACCTGTTAATACTAACCAGTTAATACTGACCTGTTAATACTGGCCTGTTAGTACTGACCTGTTTATACTGACTAGTTAATATTGACTAGTTAATACTGGCCTGTTAATACTGACTATTTAATACTGACTAGTTAATATTGACTAGTTAATACTGGCCTGTTAATACTGACTAGTTAATACTGGCCTGTTAATACTGACCTGTTAATACTGACCTGTTAATACTAACCAGTTAATACTGACCTGTTAATACTGACCTGTTAATACTGACTAGTTAATACTGGCCTGTTAATACTGATCTGTTAATACCGACTAGTTATTATTGACTAGTTAATATTGACTAGTTAATACTGGCCTGTTAATACTGACTAGTTAATACTGACCTGTTAATACTGGCCTGTTAATACTGACTAGTTAATACTGACTAGTTAATGCTGACTAGTTAATACTGGCCTGTTAATACTGACTAGTTAATACTGACCTGTTAATACTGGCCTGTTAATACTGACCCATTAATACTGACCAGGAAATACTGACTAGTTAATACTAACCTGTTAATACTGACTAGTTAATACTGACTAGTTAATACTGACCAGTTAATACTGACCCATTAATACTGACCAGGAAATACTGACCAGGAAATACTGACTAGTTAATACTGACCTGTTAATACTGACCTGTTAATACTGATTAGTTAATATTGACTATTTAATACTGACCTTTTAATACTGACCCGTTAATACTGACCTGTTAATACCGACTAGTTTATACTGGCCTGTTAATACTGATTAGTTAATACTGGCCTGTTAATACTGACTAGTTAATATTGACTAGTTAATACTGACTAGTTAATATTGACTAGTTAGTACTGCTAGCACATCTTGCTGCTGTATAGAAGATGAACTGCTGGTTTGCTGGTGAGTATTGACGGGTCTGGATTAGAGTAGTTAATAAGCTGGTTTTATACGAGGGTGTTATAACTAACTTATAAACAGTGCTGGTCTTATTTCCGCTGCTCACCTGCGAGGAGCACAGCTCCGTCGGCGCTGCCCAGCGGTCTGCCGTTCCTGTACCAGCGGAGACGAGGCGGCGGGATGGCGTTACTTTCACACGACAGACTGACGGGACGTCCCAAAACCACCTCTCGTTTCTCAGTCACCCCTTCCTCTCTTTCTCTCCACTCGTCCTCCTCATCTCTCTCTCCTAGCGTCCACCCTGAGGCGCTGTAATTGGTTCGATGGAACACTGGAGGAACTGGGAGAAGCACATGGTTCATATGAGCCAATCAGAGAATTCCAAAGCACAGAGTTTTCCAGCTGCTACTCAGAATTCAGCTCTACCCTGAACAGCCACGTGGAAGTCTCTCTTGTCCTCGCCGGCCGAGTTAGAAACCACACACGTGTATCTGCCCTTATCCGACAGAGACACCTTCTCAACCTGCAGCAGGTAGCGTCCAGCAGAGGAACCTTCCAGAACCTGCAGAACCCACAGAGACACATGTACTCCTGTATACTCCCAATCACTCTTCACTCACTCACACACACTCACACACTCATACACACACCCATACACACACTCACACACACCCATACACACACTCATACACACACCCATACACACACTCATACACACACACTCATACACATTCACAAACACTCATACACACACTCATACACACACTCATACACACACCCATACACACACACTCATACACACACAAACACTCATACACACACTCATACACACACACTCACACACTTGTAGTAATTATGAAATTGCACCTGTCCGTCTTTAAACCACTGCGTGGTGGGTTCTGGGAAGCCTTTGGACAGGCAGGACAGAGTTAGCGTCTCGTTAAGTCTCACTTTCTGCTCTCTGCTGCCAGAACTCAGAGACGCTGAGGAGCCTTCAATCTGTGGAGGAACTGAACGGACCACACTGAGGTTTTCTACCGAGCCTGCTCCTCCTGATATCTGCTACTATAAAATCAACAGGTCTTACCCAGAATGCTGAGGGTGTAGTGTGTGAGTGCCGTGCCTGCAGGACTGGAGGCCCTACAGGTGTACGTTCCTGCATCCTCACTGCGCACTGCCCCCACTCGCAGTGTCTGTCCACCCTGTGAGTACGTTAGTTGGGGGCTGGACACGATGGGCCTGCTGTCCTTCAGCCATGTGATGCTGGGATTAGGATTCCCTTCCACTTCACACAGGAGAACAGTGGAGGACCCCAAAACCGCAGTTACCTCGGCGCCCTCGCTGCGGATGGTGGGCGGTACTGAGGAAGAAGAACACGGTTACACTAAAGCTCTGCCTGCCTGACGCCAGCCGACACCCACTCTACTCTTATCACTCCTGTCTCAGGTCAGATCCAGTCTAGTGTCCTGAACCAGTCCAGTTCCCTGAACCAGTCTAGTTCCCTGAACCAGTCTAGTTCCCTAAACCAGTCTAGCGTGCTGAACCAGTCTAGTTACCTGATCCAGTCTAGTTCCCTAAACCAGTCTAGTTTCCTG
>CM038710.1:454642-474937 GCA_021613375.1 Megaleporinus macrocephalus
GGGGTATAAGGGTGGATGTGTGTTGACTCATTTCAGCAGCTGAAGAAGAAATAGTTTGGTTCACCTTCTGCTGGACAGGGAATCACCACCCTGCTGTTAGCCACTGTCTCAATCACCAGATCTCCACCAGCTTTAAAGAATGGAGCCTCTGTGAACACACACACACACACAACCACACACAAACACACACACACACACACAACCACACACAAACACACACACACACACACAACCACACACACGCACACACACACACACACAACCACACACAAACACACATACATACACACACACACACCACACACACGCACACACACCACACACACACACAAACACACAACACAAGCACACACACAAACACACACAGACAGCCCCATAAACACACACACACACACCACACACAAGCACCCACACAAACACACACATACACACACTCACCCAGGTTATGATGTGAACCGACCAGAAAAGCTTACAAAAAAGACTTTCATGCACTTCCACTTAAACACTTGTGTGAGGTGTGTAGTGCACAAAGTGCAATTATGAGTGACTATGTGATTAAAATATGTTGTGTGATTAAGAGTTATTGTGTGATTAAAATATGTTGTGTGATTAAGAGTTATTGTGTGATTAAAATATGTTGTGTGATTAAGAGTTAATGTGTAATTAAGAGTTAATGTGTGATTAAAAGATACTCTGTGATTAAGAGTTACTGTGTGATTAAGAGTTACTGTGTGATTAAGAGTTATTGTGTAATTAAGAGTTATTGTGTAATTAAGAGTTATTGTATAATTAAGTTATTGTGTGATTAAGAGTTAATGTGTAATTAAGAGTTATTGTGTGATTAAGAGATATTGTGTGATTAAGAGTTAATGTGTGATTAAGAGTTAGTGTGTGATTAAGAGTTATTGTGTGATTAAGAATTATTGTATGATTAAGAGTTATTGTGTAGTTAAGAGTTATTGTGTGATTAAGAGTTAATGTGTGATTATGAGTTATTGTGTAATTAAGAGTTATTGTGTGATTAAGAGTTAATGTGTGATTAAGAGTTATTGTGTGATTAAGAGTTAATGTGTGATTATGAGTTAGTGTGTAATTAAGAGTTAATGTGTGATTAAGAGTTAGTATGTGATTACGAGTTAGTGTGTGATTAAGAGTTAGTGTGTAATTAAGAGTTATTGTGTGATTAAGAGTTATTGTGTTATTAAGAATTATTGTGTAATTAAGAATTATAGTGTAATTAAGAGTTACTGTGTGATTAAGAGTGATTGTGTGATTAAGAGTTATTGTGTGATTAAGAGTTATTGTGTAATTAAGAATTATATTGTGATTAAGAGTTATTGTGTAATTAAGAGTGATTGTGTGATTAAGAGTTATTGTGTGATTAAAATATATTGTGTGATTAAAAGTTATTGTGTGATTGAGTTAATGTGTGATTAAAAGCTATTGTGTGATTAAAAGATATTGTGTGATTAAGAGTTATTGTGTGATTTAGAGTTATTGTGTAATTAAGAGTTATTGTGTGATTAAAAGATGTTGTGTGATTAAGAGTTATTGTGTGATTTAGAGTTATTGTGTAATTAAGAGCTATTGTGTGATTAAAAGATGTTGTGTGATTAAGAGTTATTGTGTAATTAAGAGTGATTGTTTGATTAAGAGTTATTGTGTGATTAAAATATATTGTGTGATTAAAAGTTATTGTGTGATTGAGTTAATGTGTGATTAAAAGATATTGTGTGATTAAACGATATTGTGTGATTAAGAGTTAATGTGTGATTAAAAGATACTCTGTGATTAAGAGTTATTGTGTGATTAAGAGTTATTGTGTGATTAAGAGTTATTGTGTGATTAAGAGTTAGTGTGTAATTAAGAGTTATTGTGTGATTAAAAGATATTGTGTGATTAAGAGTTACTGTGTGATTAAGAGTTACTGTGTGATTAAGAGTTATTGTGTAATTAAGAGTTATTGTGTGATTAAGAGTTAATGTGTAATTAAGAGTTATTGTGTGATTAAGAGATATTGTGTGATTAAGAGTTAATGTGTGATTAAGAGTTAGTGTGTGATTAAGAGTTATTGTGTGATTAAGAATTATTGTATGATTAAGAGTTATTGTGTAATTAAGAGTTATTGTGTGATTAAGAGTTAATGTGTGATTATGAGTTATTGTGTAATTAAGAGTTATTGTGTGATTAAGAGTTAATGTGTGATTAAGGGTTATTGTGTGATTAAGAGTTAATGTGTGATTATGAGTTAGTGTGTAATTAAGAGTTAATGTGTGATTAAGAGTTATTGTGTGATTAAGAGTTACTGTGTGATTAAGAGTTATTGTGTGATAAGGAAGTTAATGTGTGATTAAGAGTTATTGTGTGATTAAGAGTTAATGTGTGATTATGAGTTAGTGTGTAATTAAGAGTTAATGTGTGATTAAGAGTTATTGTGTGATTAAGAGTTAGTGTGTGATTAAGAGTTATTGTGTGATTATCTGTTTATAACGTTCCTCTTCAGTGTGTGATGTTTGTTGTTTGTAGTGTATATACTGTTGTGTTTATGTGTGTGTTGTTGTACTGAGTGTCTCTCTTCGCTGCTGTAAGTGTGAATTTCTCCCACTGTGGGACTAAATAATGTAGTCCAGTGTATATATATTGTGTATATATATATATATGATGTGTGTGTGTGTGTGTGTGTAGCTAGAGTGTGTACTCGAGTGTATATATATTGTGTATATATATGATGTGTGTGTGTGTGTGTGTGTGTGTGTGTGTGTGTGTGTGTGTGTAGCTAGAGTGTGTACTCGAGTGTATATATATTGTGTATATATATGATGTGTGTGTGTGTGTAGCTAGAGTGTGTAGTCAAGTCTATATATATTGTGTATATATATGATGTGTGTGTGTAGCTTGAGTGTGTAGTCGAGTATATATATATACTGTGTATATATATGATATGTGTGTGTGTGTGTGTATGTACATAGAACACAGATGTCTGTGTGTGTGTGTACCTAGAACGTGTAAGTGAGTGTGTACAGTGTCCTCTCCGGCGGGGTTCCTGGCCACACAGCTGTAGGTTCCGCTGTCCGAGAGCTGGACAGTTCGGATGGTGAAGGTTCTCTCGCTGCTGACTGGACGACTGTTATGGAACCAGCTGACCTGAGGAGGTGGTTCTCCCTGAACCAAACACTGCAGCGCCACCGCCTGGCCAACCACAGCCTTCAGAGAGCTCGGCAACGCCTGGATTTTCGGTTTAGCTGCAATAATTTAACATTAAATCAATAAATGATCTGCATATAATCTTATATGAGGAGAGAGAGGGAGAGAAAGGGAAAGAGGGAGAGAGAGGTGGAGAGAGAGAGGTAGAGAAAGTGAAAGAGGGAGAGAGAGGTGGAGAGAGAGAGGTAGAGAAAGGGAAAGAGGGAGAGAGAGGTGGAGAGAGAGAGGTAGAGAAAGGGAGAGAGGAAGAGAGAGGTGGAGAGAGAGAGGTAGAGAAAGGGAAAGAGGGAGAGAGAGGTGGAGAGAGAGAGGTAGAGAAAGGGAGAGAGGGAGAGAGATAGAGGGAGGGCGAGAGAGAGACCCCCTCACTGAGGGTACATAACACATCATTCTGACACCAAACGTGATAAAAGTCTGCAGGTTAAGAGTCACTTTTAAAAAAGCCTGAATTTCACTGCTGCTCTCAACAGCTGTTCAGGGTCCAGCGTCCCCCGTCCCTGTACCTAACCCTAACCCTAACCTAACACTAAACCTAACCCTAACCCTAACCTAACCCTAACCTAACCCTAACCTTAACCCTAACCTAACCCTGACTATAACCCTAACCCTAACCCTAACCCTAACCTAACCCTAACCCTAACCCTAACCTAACCCTAAATCTAACCCTAACCCTAACCTAACCCTAACCTAACCCTAACCTTAACCCTAACCTAACCCTGACTATAACCCTAACCCTAACTCTAACCCTAACCCTAAACCTAAACCTAACCCTAACCCTAACCCTAACTCTAACCCTAACCTAACCCTAACCCTAACCCTAACCTAACCCTAACCCTAACCTTAAGCCTAACCTAACCCTAACTATAACCCTAACCCTAACCCTAGATCGGATGGGTGAATAACAAAGACCAAGCTAGGTCTTGAGGGTGTCCTGCTCAGTCTAGTGGCGCACTCCTCGTTTCACCCATTGGTTCTTCTTCTTCTGTTTATTAACCTAGGACATGGAACTCCCCAGAGGTAGAAGGGCCTAAAGTACAGTAGTAATGCTTAACAAGCGATGGCCCGTGCTTTTCCTTGATCTTCCTAATCAAACCATGTGGTCGGAAGATCTTTGTGGGGGAAGTCATTGTAATTTCTACCTCACCTAACACTAACACTAACACTAACACTAACACTAACACTAACACTAACCCTAACCCTAACCTTAACCCTAACCATAACACTAACCATAACACTAACCATAACACTAACACTAACCCTAACCCTAACTCTAACTCTAACCCTAACCCTAACTCTAACCCTAACTCTAACCCTAACACTAACCATAACACTAACCCTAACTCTAACCCTAATCCTAACCCTAACCATAACACTAACCCTAACCCTAACCCTAACCCTAACTCTAACCCTAACTCTAACCCTAACTCTAACTCTAACCCTAACCCTAACCCTAACTCTAACCCTAACTCTAACCCTAACTCTAACTCTAACCCTAACCCTAACCCTATCCATAACACTAACCATAACACTAACACTAACCCTAAAGCTCCAGACTATGGAGAACCGCAAGAAGACTGTGCTGTTGTGTGTACTGTCGTGTGTGTGGTGTACTGCTGTGTGTGTGTGGTGTACTGCTGTGTGTGTGTGGTGTACTGCTGTTGTGTGTGTGGTGTACTGCTGTTGTGTGTGTGGTGTACTGCTGTCGTGTGTGTGGTGTACTGCTGTCGTGTGTGTGGTGTACTGCTGTGGTGTGTGTGGTGTACTGCTGTAGTGTGTGTGGTGTACTGTTGTGTGTGTGGTGTACTGCTGCCGTGTGTGTGGTGTACTGTTGTGTGTGTGGTGTACTGCTGTGGTGTGTGTGGTGTACTGCTGTCGTGTGTGTGGTGTGCTGCTGTAGTGTGTGTGGTGTATTGCTGTCGTGTGTGTGGTGTACTGCTGTCGTGTGTGGTGTACTGTCGTGTGTGGTGTACTGCTGTCGTGTGTGGTGTACTGCTGTTGTGTGTGTGGTGTACTGTTTTGTGTATGTGGTGTACTGCTGTGTGTGGGGTACTGCTGTTGTGTGTGTGGTGTACTGCTGTCGTGTGTGTGGTGTACTGCTGTAGTGTGTGTGGTGTACTGCTGTAGTGTGTGTGGTGTACTGCTGTGTGTGCTGTACTGCTGTCGTGTGTGTTGTGTACTTCTGTTGTGTATGTGGTGTACTGCTGTGTGTGCTGTACTGCTGTCGTGTGTGTCGTGTACTTCTGTTGTGTGTGTGGTGTACTGCTGTGTGTGTGTGTGGTGTACTGCTGTGTGTGTGTGTGGTGTACTGCTGTGTGTGTGTGTGGTGTGCTGCTGTTGTGTGTGTGTAGTGTACTGCTGTCGTGTGTGTGGTGTACTGCTGTCGTGTGTGTGGTGTACTGCTGTTGTGTGTGGTGTACTGCTGTGGTGTGTGTGGTGTACTGCTGTAGTGTGTGTAGTGTACTGCTGTAGTGTGTGTGGCGTACTGCTGTTGTGTGTGTGGTGCACTGCTGTCGTGTGTGTGGCGTACTGCTGTAGTGTGTGTGGTGTACTGCTGTAGTGTGTGTGGTGTACTGCTGTGTGTGCTGTACTGCTGTCGTGTGTGTCGTGTACTTCTGTTGTGTGTGTGGTGTACTGCTGTGTGTGTGTGTGGTGTACTGCTGTGTGTGTGTGTGGTGTACTGCTTTGTGTGTGTGTGGTGTGCTGCTGTTGTGTGTGTGTAGTGTACTGCTGTCGTGTGTGTGGTGTACTGCTGTCGTGTGTGTGGTGTACTGCTGTTGTGTGTGGTGTACTGCTGTGGTGTGTGTGGTGTACTGCTGTAGTGTGTGTAGTGTACTGCTGTAGTGTGTGTGGTGTGCTGCTGTGTGAGGTGTACTGCTGTTGTGTGTGTGGTGTGCTACTGTGGTGTGTTTGGTGTGCTGCTGTGGTGTGTGTAATGTGCTGCTGTGTGGGGTGTACTGCTGTTGTGTGTGTGGTGTGCTACTGTGGTGTGTGTGGTGTGCTACTGTGGTGTGTGTGGTGTGCTGCTGTGTGGGGTGTACTGCTGTTGTGTGTGTGGTGTGCTACTGTGGTGTGTGTGGTGTGCTACTGTGGTGTGTGTGGTGTGCTGCTGTGGTGTGCTGCGGTCGTGTGTGTAATGTACTGCTGGCGTGTGTGTGGTGTACTGCTGTGTGTAGTGTACTGCTGTCGTGTGTGGTGTGCTGCTGTCTGTGGTGTACTGCTGTTGTGTGTGTGGTGTGCTGCTGTGGTGTGTGTGGTGTGCTGCTATGTGTGGTGTACTGCTGTTGTGAGTGTGGTGTACTGTTGTGTGTGTGGTGTACTGCTGTGGTGTGTGTGGTGTACTGCGGTGTGTGTGTGGTGTACTGCTGTGTGTGTGTGGTGTACTGCTGTGTGTGTGTGGTGTCATGCTGTGGTGTGTGTGGTGTACTGCTGTGTGTGTGTGGTGTACTGCTGTGGTGTGTGTGGTGTACTGCTGTGTGTGTGTGGTGTACTTCTGTGGTGTGTGTGGTGTACTGCTGTTGTGTGTGTGGTGTGCTACTGTGGTGTGTTTGGTGTGCTGTTGTGGTGTGTGTAATGTGCTGCTGTGTGGGGTGTACTGCTGTTGTGTGTGTGGTGTGCTACTGTGGTGTGTGTGGTGTGCTACTGTGGTGTGTGTGGTGTGCTGCTGTGGTGTGTGTGGTGTGCTGCTGTCGTGTGTGTAGTGTACTGCTGGCGTGTGTGTGGTGTACTGTTGTGTGTGTGTGTGGTGTACTGTCGTGTGTGTGGTGTACTGCTGTGTGTGTGTAGTGTGCTGCTGTGTGTGGTGTACTGCTGTTGTGTGTGTGGTGTGCTGCTGTGTGTGGTGTACTGCTGTTGTGTGTGTGGTGTGCTGCTGTGGTGTGTGTGGTGTACTGCTGTGTGTAGTGTACTGCTGTAGTGTGTGTAGTGTACTGTTGTGTGTGTGTAGTGTACTGCTGTAGTGTGTGTGGTGTGCTGCTGTCTGTGGTGTACTGCTGTTGTGTGTGTGGTGTGCTGTTGTGTGTGTGGTGTGCTGCTGTGTGTGTGTGGTGTCATGCTGTGGTGTGTGTGGTGTACTGCTGTGTGTGTGGTGTACTGCTGTGGTGTGTGTGGTGTACTGCTGTGTGTGTGTGGTGTACTGCTGTGGTGTGTGTGGTGTACTGCTGTGTGTGTGTGGTGTACTGCTGTGGTGTGTGTGGTGTACTGCTGTGTGTGTGTGTGTGGTGTAATGCTGTTGTGTGTGTGGTGTACTGCTGTGTGTGTGTGTGTGTGGTGTGCTGCTGTGTGTGGTGTACTGCTGTTGTGTGTGTGGTGTACTGCTGTGTGTGTGTGTGGTGTGCTGCTGTTGTGTGGTGTACTGCTGTAGTGAGTGTGGTGTACTGCTGTAGTGTGTGTGGTGTACTGCTGTAGTGTGTGTGGTGTACTGCTGTGTCTGTGTGTGTGGTGTACTGCTGTAGTGTGTGTGGTGTACTGCTGTGTGTGTGTGTGGTGTACTGCTGTAGTGTGTGTGGTGTACTGCTGTGTGTGTGTGTGGTGTACTGCTGTGTGTGTGTGTGGTGTGCTGCTGTGTGTGTGTGTGGTGTACTGCTGTGTGTGTGTGTGTGGTGTACTGCTGTGTGTGTGTGGTGTACTGCTGTGTGTGTGTGTGGTGTACTGCTGTGTGTGTGTGGTGTACTGCTGTGTGTGTGTGTGGTGTGCTGCTGTGTGTGGTGTACTGCTGTAGTGAGTGTGGTGTACTGCTGTGTGTGTGTGGTGTACTGCTGTAGTGTGTGTGGTGTACTGCTGTAGTGTGTGTGGTGTACTGCTGTGTGTGTGTGTGGTGTACTGCTGTAGTGTGTGTGGTGTACTGCTGTGTGTGTGTGTGGTGTACTGCTGTAGTGTGTGTGGTGTACTGCTGTGTGTGTGTGGTGTACTGCTGTGTGTGTGTGTGGTGTGCTGCTGTGTGTGTGTGTGGTGTACTGCTGTGTGTGTGTGGTGTACTGCTGTGTGTGTGTGGTGTGCTGCTGTGTGTGTGTGTGGTGTACTGCTGTGTGTGTGTGTGTGGTGTGCTGCTGTGTGTATGTGTGGTGTACTGCTGTGGTGTGTGTGGTGTACTGCTGTGTGTGGTGTACTGCTGTAGTGTGTGTGGTGTACTGCTGTAGTGTGTGTGGTGTACTGCTGTAGTGTGTGTGGTGTACTGCTGTGTGTGTGTGGTGTGCTGCTGTGTGTGTGTGTGGTGTACTGCTGTGTGTGTGTGGTGTACTGCTATGTGTGTGTGTGGTGTACTCCTAGAATATAAAACTGCACTTAAGTTGGACTCATGACTGAGGGTCCACAGCAGAGTAAAGGACACCAGCGGAGTAAAGGACACCAGCGGGGCACACTCACTCTCACAATCAGTCACTCGCACAACCACTCACTTTCAATAACACTCACTCTCACAATAATTCACTCTCACAACCATACAAGATAGATAGATAGAGAGAGAGAGAGAGAGAGAGAGAGAGAGAGAGAGAGAGGTAAGGTACCCTGGACGTGTAAGCTGTAGGTGAGTGACATGTTTCCAGCTGGGTTAGAAGCTGTGCAGGTATACAGTTTACTGTCCATCAGCTGGACCTCCATAATCTTCAGAGAACCTGAGGGCAGCACAGCAAACCTGCACACACAGAGGTCAAAGGTCAGAGAGGGAGATGACCTCAGAGAGAATTATTAGAAGTGAACAGTATATATAGTGGGAGTGGTGTACTGTGAACAGTATATATAGTGGGAGTGGTGTACAGTGAACAGTATATATAGTAGGAGTGGTGTACAGTGAACAGTATATATAGTGGGAGTGGTGTACAGTGAACAGTATATATAGTAGGAGTGGTGTACAGTGAACAGTATATATAGTGGGAGTGGTGTACAGTGAACAGTATATATAGTAGGAGTGGTGTACAGTGAACAGTATATATAGTAGGAGTGGTGTACAGTGAACAGTATATATAGTGGGAATGGTGTACAGTGAACAGTATATATAGTAGGAGCGGTGTACAGTGAACAGTATATATACTGAGAGTGGTGTACAGTGAACAGTATATATAGTAGGAGTGGTGTGCAGTGAACAGTATATATAGTAGGAGTGATGTACAGTGAACAGTATATATAGTGGGAGTGGTGTACAGTGAACAGTATATATAGTGAGAGTGGTGTACTGTGAACAGTATATATAGTAGGAGTGGTGTACAGTGAACAGTATATATAGTGGGAGTGGTGTACAGTGAACAGTATATAGTGGGAGTGGTGTACAGTGAACATTATATATAGTGGGAGTGGTGTACAGTGAACAGTATATATAGTAGGAGTGGTGTACAGTGAACAGTATATATAGTGGGAGTGATGTACAGTGAACAGTATATATAGTGGGAGTGGTGTACAGTGAACAGTATATATAGTGGGAGTGGTGTACAGTGAACAGTATATATACTGAGAGTGGTGTACAGTGAACAGTATATATAGTGGGAGTGGTGTACAGTGAACAGTATATATAGTGGGAGTGGTGTACAGTGAACAGTATATATAGTGGGAGTGGTGTACAGTGAACAGTATATATAGTAGGAGTGGTGTACAGTGAACAGTATATATAGTGGGAGTGGTGTACTGTGAACAGTATACATAGTGAGAGTGGTGTACAGTGAACAGTATATATAGTGGGAGTGGTGTACAGTGAACAGTATATATAGTGGGAGTGGTGTACAGTGAACAGTATATATAGTGGGAGTGGTGTACTGTGAACAGTATATATAGTGGGAGTGGTGTACTGTGAACAGTATATATAGTGGGAGTGGTGTACAGTGAACAGTATATATAGTGGGAGTGGTGTACAGTGAACAGTATATATAGTGGGAGTGGTGTACTGTGAACAGTATATATAGTGGGAGTGGTGTACAGTGAACAGTATATATAGTGGGAGTGGTGTACAGTGAACAGTATATATAGTGGGAGTGGTGTACAGTGAACAGTATATATAGTGGGAGTGGTGTACAGTGAACAGTATATATACTGAGAGTGGTGTACAGTGAACAGTATATATAGTGGGAGTGGTGTACAGTGAACAGTATATATAGTGGGAGTGGTGTACAATATACCAGGCTGTGATTGGAGGAATGGGCTGATCGTTTCTGCTCCAGGACACTACGGGGGTGGGGCTACCTTCTACTTCACAGGGCAAGATGACCTCTGACCCCAGTTCTGCCAAAATCTTCACCATCGTCTTGTTTCCCTCCAAACCGCGGACCCTCGGCCTAGCTGGAGAATTCAAAACAGCTTACAACACAACTGTAAACATCAACACAAACATAACACACAAACAACACAAACAACACACAAACATCACAAACAACAAAAACACAAACAACACAAAATAACACAAACACACACACAAACAACACAAACACAAACAACACAAACAACACACAAACATCACAAACAACAAAAACAAACAACACAAAATAACACACACACACACACACACTCTGCACGGCACTTACTGCTAACGCTGAGCAGAACTTCTCTGCTAGCAAAGCCCACTTCACTGCTAGCCGAGCACGTATAGCGTCCGGCATGGTCTGCAGTTGGGTTGGAGATGTAGAGACTTCCGTCGTCCTGAGAAACCAGTCGAGTCACAGAGAGCTGCTCTTCACCCTAGCAACACACGACAGATCACTCAGAAAGAGGTTCCTCAGTGAGGGGCAACCAGATGAAAGCAAGAGGACCAAAAAACCCCAGAGCAGATCCAAACCCCAAAGTTTCCCCTGAGTAACAGATCCAAACCCCAAAGTTTCCCCTGAGTAACAGATCCAAACCCCAAAGTTTCCCCTGAGTAACAGATCCAAACCCCAAAGTTTCCCCTGAGTAACAGATCCAAACCCCAAGGTTTCCTCTGGTTATCAGATCCAAACTCAAAATTTCCTCTAGTTATCAGATCCAAACCCCAAAGTTTCCTCCGGTTTTCAGAACCAAACCCCAAAGATTTCTCTGGTTATCAGATCCAAACCCCAAAGTTTCCTCTGGTTATCAGAATCAAACCCCAAAGATTTCTCTGGTTATCACATCCAAACCCTAAAGTTTTCTCTCTCTGTAGATAAACGCTGCACCACTATCACCCCAAACACCAAAAAGAGAAGGAATGAACTGATTGTTGCCCACCTTTAACCAGCTGATGGTGGGTTTAGGGTTTCCAGAAGCTTTACATGGTAGAGTGATGGAAACACCCTCTCTGGCCTCAAACTGCACAGGACCAGCGCTGATCTCAGGAGGCACTGCGAAGGTGAAGCTGTCAATTAAACACTGAGCACCACTGATCTCTCTCTGATCAGCACCAGCACACTGAGCAGACTGAACACAGGAGATGAAGCTACGTCTCTCTGCTCGGCTGTGAGACGAAGACATTACGACTAGAACTGAACTGAGAACTGAGTCCGTCGTTCTTCTGAATGTTGGATTCAGAGCTGGATCTTTAAATCTTTCTCACCGTGAATCTGCAGGATCACTGTTAAACTGGCTGATCCGGCCACATTCACAGCTGTACACACATATTTCCCAGCATCCTCGAGAGCAGCCCTGTCCATGTGCAGGCTGCCATCACTCCTGAGAAAGGCTCTGCCCCCCACCTGAATCTGTGAGAGCGAACAGGTCAGAGGTCAGAAGATTTAGGAAACTCTGTGTTTTGGGTGTCTGGCCCTTCAGACCTGTTTCATCAGAACTTCCTTTAAAGCTGAGACTCACCTGCCGTCCGTCATGAGTCCACATCCGTTCGGGCAGAGGAATCCCGTCCAGCAGAGTGCAGGGGAGAGTGAAGGATTCACCCCGAACAGCTGAAACTTCTGAGGAACCCTGAGCCAGCACAGGGGGCGCTGTGGAGCAGTTCACAACAAAAGAGTCTTTTAAATATTAAAACCTGCGAAATCACCAAAAATCAGATCCAGATCCAAACAAAAATAAACACAAACCTAAACCAATCACGCTCAGTCTGGCGCTGACCTTCACAGAACCAAACTGATTCTTGGCCTCACACAAATAAACACCTTCATCATCCACCCAGACACCTGCAGAGACCAGCACAGGTAATAAACAACAACAACAAACAAACCAGAACAAACAAACATCACTCTCAGATCACTGACCAATCAGAGACAGGCTTTTAACCAATCAGAGAGAAGCTCCTGACCAATCAGAGAGAAGCTCCTGACCAATCAGAAACAGGCTTTTATTCAATCAGAGAGAAGCTTCTGGCCAATCAGAGAGAAGCTTTTAACCAATCAGAGAGAAGCTCCTGACCAATCAGAGAGAAGCTTTTAACCAATCAGAGAGAAGCTCCTGACCAATCAGAGAGAAGCTTTTAACCAATCAGAGAGAAGCTCCTGACCAATCAGAGAGAAGCTTTTAACCAATCAGAGAGAAGCTTCTGACCAATCAGAGAGAAGCTTCTGACTAATCAGAGAGAAGCTTCTGATCAATCAGAGAGAAGCTTCTGACCAATCAGAGAGAAGCTGCTGACCAATCAGAGAGAAGCTTTTAACCAATCAGAGAGAAGCTTCTGACCAATCAGAGAGAAGCTCCTGACCAATCAGAGAGAAGCTTCTGATCAATCAGAGAGAAGCTTTTGACCAATCAGAGAGAAGCTCCTGACCAATCAAAGAGAAGCTCCTGACCAATCAGAGACAAGCTTCTGGCCAATCAGAGAGAAGCTCCTGACCAATCAGAAACAGGCTTTTTATCCAATCAGAGAGAAGCTCCTGACCAATCAGAGAGAAGCTCCTGACCAATCAGAAACAGGCTTTTATCCAATCAGAGAGAAGCTTCTGGCCAATCAGAGAGAAGCTCCTGACCAATCAGAAAGAAGCTTCTGACTAATCAAAGAGAAGCTCCTGATCAATCAGAGAGAAGCTCCTGACCAATCAGAAACAGGCTTTTATTCAATCAGAGAGAAGCTTCTGGCCAATCAGAGAGAAGCTTTTAACCAATCAGAGAGAAGCTCCTGACCAATCAGAGAGAAGCTTTTAACCAATCAGAGAGAAGCTCCTGACCAATCAGAGAGAAGCTTTTAACGAATCAGAGAGAAGCTTCTGACCAATCAGAGAGAAGCTTCTGACTAATCAGAGAGAAGCTTCTGATCAATCATAGAGAAGCTTCTGATCAATCAGAGAGAAGCTCCTGACCAATCAGAGAGAAGCTTTTAACCAATCAGAGAGAAGCTTTTAACCAATCAGAGAGAAGCTTCTGACCAATCAGAGAGAAGCTCCTGACCAATCAGAGAGAAGCTTCTGATCAATCAGAGAGAAGCTCCTGACCAATCAAAGAGAAGCTCCTGACCAATCAGAAACAAGCTTCTGGCCAATCAGAGAGAAGCTCCTGACCAATCAGAAACAGGCTTTTATCCAATCAGAGAGAAGCTTCTGACCAATCAGAGAGAAGCTCCTGACCAATCAGAGAGAAGCTTCTGATCAATCAGAGAGAAGCTTCTGACCAATCAGAGAGAAGCTCCTGACCAATCAAAGAGAAGCTCCTGACCAATCAGAGACAAGCTTCTGGCCAATCAGAGAGAAGCTCCTGACCAATCAGAAACAGGCTTTTATCCAATCAGAGAGAAGCTCCTGACCAATCAGAGAGAAGCTCCTGACCAATCAGAGAGAAGCTCCTGACCAATCAGAGAGAAGCTTCTGGCCAATCAGAGAGAAGCTCCTGACCAATCAGAGAGAAGCTTCTGACTAATCAGAGAGAAGCTCCTGATCAATCAGAGAGAAGCTCCTGACCAATCAGAGAGAAGCTTCTGACCAATCAGAGAGAAGCTCCTGACCAATCAGAGAGAAGCTCCTGACCAATCAGAGAGAAGCTTCTGATCAATCAGAGAGAAGCTCCTGACCAATCAGAGAGAAGCTTCTGACCAATCAGAGAGAAGCTCCTGACCAATCAGAGACAGTCTTTTATCCAATCAGAGAGAAGCTTCTGGCCAATCAGAGAGAAGCTCCTGACCAATCAGAGAGAAGCTCCTGACCAGTAAGAGAGAAGCTTCTGACCAATTAGAGAAAAGCTTCTGACCAATCAGAGAAAAGCTCCTGACCAATCAGAGAGAAGCTCCTGACCAATCAGAGAGAAGCTTTTAACCAATCAGAGAGAAGCTTCTGACCAATCAGGGAGAAGCTCCTGACCAATCAGAGACAGGCTTTTAACCAATCAGAGAGAAGCTCCTGACCAATCAAAGAGAATCTTCTGATCAATCAGAGAGAAGCTTTTAACCAATCAGAGAAAAGCATCTGACCAATCAAGGACAGCGTAAGTCTGCTGCTCTGCCTCCACTGCAGAGGTCCAATCAGAACCAGCTCATCTGCCTCAGAGGAAGTGAATGAAGAGGCTGAGGAGGTTCTACAGGACACAGATTAGGATGCAGAGCAGCGGATTATTGTTAATAATCATTAATAGTACATTAATAATACATTAATGATAAGTTATTAATACATTAATAATAAGTTATTAATACATTAATAATAAGTTAATTATACATTAATAATAAGTTAATAATAAGTTAATACATTAATAATAAGTTAATAATAGATTATTAATACATTAATAATAAGTTAATAATACATTAATAATACATTAATAATAAGTTAATAATACATTAATAATACATTAATAATAAGTTAATGTGTGCTTGTGTGTCCTGATTAGATCTGTCTCTGCTGGTAAGGTAGGTTTGAGTTTCCCAATTTACTTTTGACTTAAACTGCTTGCTACCAGGTTGTTTTGCTGGTTCTAGAGCTAATTGCTAGTACTAGTTTCAGGTGTGGTTTCAGGTTAGCTCAAGGTGTGAACTGCTGGGAGTGGCCTTCTAGCCACTAGGCAGATATATTGAGGGGGTGTTCGCTACGTCTACAGTGAGTAAAGAAACTAGGCAGATAACTTTTCCTGTTCCATTTAATATCAACACAGAGGCGATCTCCTCCAAACTTGGCTAAGTATCTCTTTCTCTCATTCCACTACTTTACTCTCAAGTTACTACACTGCTGCACTTAAACATGTTCTCCAGTACCTGTTCTCTCAGCCCACAGAACCAGACGAGCCCATCACCACAAGAAGCTCAATGCAAGGAATCTCATCCATCCCCCAAGGTCATCACATTCTCAGACCAGGGTGATGGTGGACTCTGGAATTGCCAATCTGCGGTTCGGAAGGCTGACTTCGTCTCGGCCTTAGCATCTCACCATTCACTGAACTTCCTGGCTTTGACTGAGACCTGGATCAGCCCTGAGAACTCTGCGACTCCAGCAGCCCTATCCTCTGACCTTAACTTCTCCCACTCTCCGAGACTGACTGGCAGGGGTGGTGGCACAGGTTTGCTCTTGTCTAGGAAGTGGAACTTCATTCCCCTTTATTCTCCCATCTCTCTATTTCTTCCTTTGAATTTCATGCTGTAACTGTATCTTTCCCCACTAAACTGCATATCATTGTCATTTATCGTCCTCCTTCTCCTCCAGGTAACTTCATAGATGAGCTGGATGTTCTTCTGAGTCTCTTCCCCATTGATGGAACCCGCTCATTCTCCTTGGTGACTTCAATCTTCCATCAAACAAGCTGCAGTCATCCTTCGACCTTGCTCTCAACCAGACCTCTCCAACGCACAGAGCAGGCAACGTCCTAGACCTGATCTTCAGCAGACCTGTCCCAGCGCTGGATATGACAGTAACCCCCATACACTGCTCAGACCACCACTTCCTATCTTTCACACTCTCCCTCACTGCTCTCGCTGTCAATGCCTCTTCTTCAGGCTCGTCCTTCACTCGACGCAACCTGCTCTCCATTTCTCACTCGTCTCTCGCTTCAACTGTCCTTACTACCCTTCCACATCCTCATTCTTTTCTTTCTCTTTCTCTGGATTCAGCCACAGACACATTACTTTCTTCACTCTCATCTGCAGTTAACCTTCTGTGTCCTCTTTCCTCCAGGCCAGCTAGATCCTCCCCACCAGCCCCGTGGCTGACTGAAGTCCTACGCAGCAACCGGAGAGAGCTAAGGAAGGCAGAGAGGAAGTGGAGGAAGTCCCAGCTTGACTCTGACCTGCACTCCTACCAAGCTCTCCTCTACAAGTTCTCAACGGAGGTTACTGCTGCCAAGTCATCCTTCTACAAGGAGAAACTGGAAGCATCATCATCTGATCCACGCAAGCTCTTTAGCATTTTCTCCCCCACCACCCTCTTCCCTTACCCCGGAGGATTTTGTCACCTTCTTTGAGGAGAAGGTTAACAAAATCCGCCAGTCGTTTTCCTCACCAGTACTCATCCTCTTACCAGTAATTCCTTAACATGCTTCTCTCCTCTTTCCACAGACAACGTCCTACAGCTACTTAAATCCAGCAACCCGACCACCTGCCCACTGGATCCCATTCCATCCACACTCTTCCAGACAGTTTCCATGGATCTGCTGCCCCTCATCACATTCATCATAAACAGCTCCTTGTCATCAGGACGGGTCCCAGCCGCATTCAAGACTGCCAGAGTGGTTCCAATTCTGAAGAAGCCCACACTGGACAGCTCAGATGTCCGGCTTCAAACCAGCGCACTCAACAGAAACAGCCCTCATAGCAGTGACTGAGAAGCTCCAGACTGCAAGATCATCCAAACTGTCATCGGTTCTGATCCTTCTGGACCTCTCTGCAGCTTTCGACACGGTGAACCACAAGATCCTTCTATCCGTCCTCGCTGACCTGGGAATCACGGGCTCTGCATGGAAGTGGTTTGAGTCCTATCTAGAGGGGCGGTCTTACCAGGTAACATGGAGAGGGTCTACATCTGCTCCTTGCAGGCTCCTTACTGGTGTCCCTCAAGGCTCAGTGCTAGGTCCTCTCCTCTTTTCACTCTACACTCGTTCTCTTGGTGATGTAATTACCTCTCATGGTTTCTCTTACCACTGCTATGCTGATGACACTCAACTAATGCTTTTCTTCCCACCGTCTGATACTCAGGTTTGCAGTCGTATCTCTGCATGTCTGACCGACATCTCTTCATGGATGACAGCTCATCATCTGAAGCTCAATCCCAGCAAGGCTGAGCTGCTGTTCATCCCTGGAACTACAGGTCCTCAGCAGGATCTTGCCATCTCATTCGAGAACTCTTTGATTGTCCCGTCTAAAGATGCAAGAAACCTTGGGGTGACTCTGGACGACCAGTTATCGTTCTCAGCCCACATTACGAACCTGACTCGGTCATGCAGATACATTCTCCACAACATCAGACGCATCCGACCCTTCCTCTCTCAGGAGGCCTCCCAGGTGCTCGTCCAGTCTCTTGTCATTTCAAGGCTGGACTACTGCAACTCACTCCTGGCTGGTCTTCCTCTGCAGACCATCAGGACCTTCAACTGATCCACTGCTGCGCTCCCTTCACTGGCTTCCTGTAGCTGCTCGCATTCAGTTTAAAGTTCTGATGCCTACAAAGCCAAGAATGGACCAGCTCCTCCTTACCTTATGGCGATGGTCAAAAGTCGAACCGCACCTCGAGCCCTTCGCGCTTCAAGTACGGCTCGTCTTGACCCGCCATCACTTAAGATTCATGGAAGACACGCAACAAGACGCTTCTCTGTCCTGGAGCCCAGATGGTGGAATGAACTTCCACTGGCTGTCCGAACAGCGAACTCTCTCGCGGTCTTCAAACGCAGACTGAAGACCACCGTCTCTTTGTAAAGCACTTATAATCACTAATCTACTAAAGTACTGGTATAAACTGTAATTGCACTTTATCTTCTAGGAGCACTGGCTAATTGCTGCACTTGTACTGTATGTAGTCTTGTATTTGTTCTCTTCTCTGTAGGTGTAGGTGTAGGTGTTCTGTAGGTGTAGGTGTTCTGTAGGTGTTCTGTAGGTGTAGGTGTTCTGTAGGTGTAGGTGTTCTGTCGGTGTAGGTGTAGGTGTAGGTGTTCTATCGGTGTAGGTGTTCTGTAGGTGTAGGTGTTCTGTAGGTGTAGGTGTTCTGTCCGTGTAGGTGTTCTGTAGGTGTAGGTGTTCTGTCAGTGTAGGTGTTCTGTAGGTGTAGGTGTTCTATCGGTGTAGGTGTTCTGTAGGTGTAGGTGTTCTGTCCGTGTAGGTGTTCTGTAGGTGTAGGTGTTCTGTCCGTGTAGGTGTTCTGTAGGTGTAGGTGTTCTGTAGGTGTAGGTGTAGGTGCTCTGTCAGTGTAGGTGTTCTGTAGGTGTAGGTGTTCTGTAGGTGTAGGTGTTCTGTCAGTGTAGGTGTTCTGTCAGTGTAGGTGTTCTGTAGATGTAGGTGTTCTGTTGGTGTAGGTGTTCTGTAGGTGTAGGTGTTCTGTAGGTGTAGGTGTTCTGTAGGTGTTCTGTAGGCGTTCTGTAGGTGTAGGTGTTCTGTAGGTGTAGGTGTTCTGTAGGTGTAGGTGTAGGTGCTCTGTCAGTGTAGGTGTTCTGTAGGTGTAGGTGTTCTGTAGGTGTAGGTGTTCTGTCAGTGTAGGTGTTCTGTAGATGTAGGTGTTCTGTTGGTGTAGGTGTTCTGTTGGTGTAGGTGTTCTGTAGGTGTAGGTGTTCTGTAGGTGTAGGTGTTCTGTAGGTGTAGGTGTAGGTGTAGGTGTTCCAGTCTTGTTAGGTATTGCGTTTTCTTGTTTCTAGGTATCAGTACTGGTCCTGTGTTTATAGCAGTGTTTGAGTTTAAGAGTAGTTTGGATTTAAACCTGTTTGAACTGATAGAGATTCTAACTGAACACTAAGCACTTCTGTAAGTCTCTCTGGATCAGAGCGTCTGCTAAATACCGTAAATGTTAATAATTCATTCATACATTAATAATATATAAATAATATGTTAAGTATACATTAATAATAAGTTAATACTACATTAATAGTACATTAATAATACAGAAATAATAAGTTATTAATACATACATAATAAGTTAATAATACATTAATAATACATTAATACTAAGTTATTAATACATTAATTATAAGTTATTAATACATTAATTATAAGTTATTAATACATTAATTATAAGTTAATGTCGGACGGGGGGCTACAGGACTCACTGTGGAAGTGGAGGGGGGCGGACGGCAGTGAGGGGGCCGAGGTCACAGGGTCAGATAGCCCGCTGGAGATCCGACGTCCGTCCTTCCGGCGCCAGGTCACAGTCAGAGGAGGAGATCCACGAGCCGAGCACGGCAACGTCACGTTATCACCCACGGTAACGCTCACGTCCCCGGGGGTCTCAGAGAAAACAGGAGCAGCTGAGGATCAACACCAGAACATCAGACACACAGAGAGAGAGAGAGAGAGAGAGAGAGAGAGAGAGAGAGAGAGAGAGAGAGAGAGAGAGAGAGAGAGAGAAAGATAGATAGAGAGAGAAAGAGAGAGAAAGAGAGAGAGAGAGAAAGATAGAGAGAGAAAGAGAGAAAGATAGATAGAGAGAGAAAGAGAGAGAAAGAGAGAGAGAGAGAGAGAAAGATAGATAGAGAGAGAGAGAGAGAGAAAGAGAGAGAGAGAAAGATAGACAGAGAGAGAGAGAGAGAAGAGAGAGAGAGAGAGATAGATAGAGAGAGAAAGAGAGAGAGAGCGAGCGAGAGAGAGAGAAAGATAGATAGATAGAGAGAGAGAGAGAAAAGAGAGAGAGAGAAGAGAGCGAGAGAGAGAGAGAGAAAGATAGATAAGAGAAGAGAGAGAGATAGAAGATAGAGAGAGAAAGATAGATAGAGAAGAAGAGAGAGAGAGAAGAGAAAGAGAGAGAGATAGATAGAGAGAAAGAGAGAGAGAGAGAGAGAGAGAGAGAATGATAGATAGAGAGAGAGAGAGAGAGAGAGAGAGAGAGAGAAAGATAGAGAGAGAAAGAGTGAGAGAGAGAGATAGATAGAGAGAAAAGAGGAGAAAATAGATAGATAGAAAGAGAGAGAGAGAGAGAGAGAGAGAGAAAGAGAGAGAGAGAGAGAAAGATATATATATATATATATATAGAGAGAGAGAGAGAGAAGAGAAAGATAGAGAGAGAAAGATGAGAGAGAAGATAGATAGAGAAAGAAAGAGAGAGAGAGAGAGAGTGAGCAAGAGAGAGAAGAAGATAGATAGAAGAAGAGAGAGAAGAAAAGATAGATAGAGAAAGA
>CM038710.1:480937-507593 GCA_021613375.1 Megaleporinus macrocephalus
CCAGCCTCACGGTTCTCACTGACTGAGGAACGTCTAGAAGATTCCTATTGGCTGAGAGGCGTTCCTAATTTTGTGAACTCAGTAATAAGCTGCGTGGTTGCCATGTGGTTGCTAAGTGGGCGTTACCTGCTCCCAGTGGGAGGCGTTCCTGGGCCGGTACTGAACCTGATATTTCAAAGTCATCCAGCCCGTTTGGACGTCGGCGGACGGAGGCGGAGCCCAACGTACCAGGATGTCAAAGTTCAGCCCTGAGCGGCTCACGTTCAGCAGCGTCCAGTTCAGCCCTATAGGGGGGTCCGGGTGCACTGCAGACACAGGGGCCAGGGTCACGGTGGGGTCACAGCCCAATCCAGTTAGTGCTGATTAGTTAGTATTACTGATACTGAGAGCTGATTGGTTAGTATTACTGTTACTGAGAGCTGATTAGTTAGTATTACTGCTACTGAGCGCTGATTGGTTAGTATTACTGATACTGAGAGCTGATTGGTTAGTATTACTGATACTGAGAGCTGATTAGTTAGTATTACTGTTACTGAGAGCTGATTAGTTAGTATTACTGCTACTGAGCGCTGATTGGTTAGTATTACTGCTACTGAAAGCTGATTGGTTAGTATTACTGATACTGAGAGCTGATTAGTTAGTATTACTGTTACTGAGAGCTGATTGGTTAGTATTACTGATACTGAGAGCTGATTGGTTAGTATTACTGTTACTGAGAGCTGATTGGTTAGTATTACTGTTACTGAGAGCTGATTGGTTAGTATTACTGATACTGAGAGCTGATTGGTTAGTATTACTGTTACTGAGAGCTGATTAGTTAGTATTACTGTTACTGAGAGCTGATTGGTTAGTATTACTGTTACTGAGAGCTGATTGGTTAGTATTACTGATACTGAGAGCTGATTGGTTAGTATTACTGCTACTGAGAGCTGATTAGTTAGTATTACTGATACTGAGAGCTGATTGGTTAGTATTACTGTTACTGAGAGCTGATTAGTTAGTATTACTGATACTGAGAGCTGATTGGTTAGTATTACTGTTACTGAGAGCTGATTGGTTAGTATTACTGTTACTGAGAGCTGATTGGTTAGTATTACTGATACTGAGAGCTGATTGGTTAGTATTACTGCTACTGAGAGCTGATTAGTTAGTATTACTGATACTGAGAGCTGATTGGTTAGTATTACTGTTACTGAGAGCTGATTGGTTAGTATTACTGCTACTGAGAGCTGATTAGTTAGTATTACTGTTACTGAGAGCTGATTAGTTAGTATTACTGATACTGAGAGCTGATTGGTTAGTATTACTGCTACTGAGAGCTGATTAGTTAGTATTACTGCTACTGAGAGCTGATTAGTTAGTATTACTGATACTGAGAGCTGATTGGTTAGTATTACTGTTATTGAGAGCTGATTAGTTAGTATTACTGCTACTGAGAGCTGATTGGTTAGTATTACTGCTACTGAGAGCTGATTGGTTAGTATTACTGCTACTGAGAGCTGATTAGTTAGTATTACTGCTACTGAGAGCTGATTGGTTAGTATTACTGTTACTGAGAGCTGATTGGTTAGTATTACTGCTACTGAGAGCTGATTAGTTAGTATTACTGCTACTGAGAGCTGATTAGCTGATTGGTTAGTATTACTGCTACTGAGAGCTGATTAGCTGATTGGTTAGTATTACTGCTACTGAGAGCTGATTGGTTAGTATTACTGCTACTGAGAGCTGATTAGTTAGTATTACTGCTACTGAGAGCTGATTAGCTGATTGGTTAGTATTACTGCTACTGAGAGCTGATTAGCTGATTGGTTAGTATTACTGATACTGAGAGCTGATTAGTTAGTATTACTGCTACTGAGAGCTGATTAGTTAGTATTACTGCTACTGAGAGCTGATTAGCTGATTGGTTAGTATTACTGATACTGAGAGCTGATTAGTTAGTATTACTGCTACTGAGAGCTGATTAGCTGATTGGTTAGTATTACTGATACTGAGAGCTGATTGGTTAGTATTACTGATACTGAGAGCTGATTAGTTAGTATTACTGTTACTGAGAGCTGATTAGTTAGTATTACTGTTACTGAGAGCTGATTGGTTAGTATTACTGATACTGAGAGCTGATTGGTTAGTATTACTGTTACTGAGAGCTGATTGGTTAGTATTACTGTTACTGAGAGCTGATTAGTTAGTATTACTGTTACTGAGAGCTGATTGGTTAGTATTACTGCTACTGAGAGCTGATTGGTTAGTATTACTGCTACTGAGAGCTGATTAGTTAGTATTACTGCTACTGAGAGCTGATTAGTTAGTATTACTGTTACTGAGAGCTGATTGGTTAGTATTACTGCTACTGAGAGCTGATTGGTTAGTATTACTGTTACTGAGAGCTGATTGGTTAGTATTACTGATACTGAGAGCTGATTGGTTAGTATTACTGATACTGAGAGCTGATTAGTTAGTATTACTGTTACTGAGAGCTGATTAGTTAGTATTACTGCTACTGAGAGCTGATTAGCTGATTGGTTAGTATTACTGCTACTGAGAGCTGATTAGCTGATTGGTTAGTATTACTGTTACTGAGAGCTGATTAGCTGATTAGTTAGTATTACTGTTACTAAGAGCTGATTAGTTAGTATTACTGATACTGAGAGCTGATTGGTTAGTATTACTGTTACTGAGAGCTGATTAGTTAGTATTACTGTTACTGAGAGCTGATTAGTTAGTATTACTGATACTGAGAGCTGATTAGTTAGTATTACTGATACTGAGAGCTGATTGGTTAGTATTACTGATACTGAGAGCTGATTGGTTAGTATTACTGCTACTGAGAGCTGATTGGTTAGTATTACTGATACTGAGAGCTGATTGGTTAGTATTACTGCTACTGAGAGCTGATTGGTTAGTATTACTGTTACTGAGAGCTGATTGGTTAGTATTACTGATACTGAGGGCTGATTGGTTAGTATTACTGATACTGAGAGCTGATTGGTTAGTATTACTGCTACTGAGAGCTGATTGGTTAGTATTACTGTTACTGAGAGCTGATTGGTTAGTATTACTGATACTGAGAGCTGATTGGTTAGTGTTACTGCTACTGAGAGCTGATTGGTTAGTATTACTGTTACTGAGAGCTGATTGGTTAGTATTACTGCTACTGAGAGCTGATTGGTTAGTATTACTGATACTGAGAGCTGATTAGTTAGTATTACTGTTACTGAGAGCTGATTGGTTAGTATTACTGTTACTGAGAGCTGATTAGTTAGTATTACTGTTACTGAGAGCTGATTAGTTAGTATTACTGTTACTGAGAGCTGATTGGTTAGTATTACTGCTACTGAGAGCTGATTGGTTAGTATTACTGATACTGAGAGCTGATTGGTTAGCTGGTATTACAGTGATGTGTACGTGAGGCAGTTCTCTACACCTGCTCTGGTGAAGCTAAGCTGAAAGCTGAAGGCTGGTCTCACCGATGTTCTCCACGGTGAAGCAGTACTGGTCGTAGGTCCAGTTGTGGGTGGTAGCGCGCAGCTCCACGCAGTAGGACGTCCAGATTTGTGTGAAGGACTTGCTGAAGTAGCACTCGTTCTCCACCGTGGCTGTGTACTCCGGACACTCCTGCCAATCAGACGGCGGCTGGCTGGACACACACGGACAGAACAGCACCAAACAGTCACCATCATCATCACCACCACCTGCACCACCGTGGGAGGTGTCGGGGACGGAGTTGGGAGGTGTCGGGGAGGGAGTTGGGAGGTGTCGGGGATGGAGTTGGGAGGTGTCGGGGAGGGAGTTGGGAGGTGTCGGAGAGTGAGTTGGGAGGTGTCGGGGAGGGAGTTGGGAGGTGTCGGGGAGGGAGTTGGGAGGTGTCGGAGAGTGAGTTGGGAGGTGTCGGGGAGGGAGTTGGGAGGTGTCGGGGAGGGAGTTGGGAGGTGTCGGGGAGTGAGTTGGGAGGTGTCGGGGAGGGAGTTGGGAGGTGTCGGGGAGGGAGTTGGGAGGTGTCGGGGAGGGAGTTGGGAAGTGTCGGGGAGGGAGTTGGGAGGTGTCGGGGAGTGAGTTGGGAGGTGTCGGGGAGTGAGTTGGGAGGTGTCGGGGAGGGAGTTGGGAAGTGTCGGGGAGGGAGTTGGGAGGTGTCGGGGAGGGAGTTGGGAGGTGTCGGGGAGGGAGTTGGGAGGTGTCGGAGAGGGAGTTGGGAGGTGTCGGAGAGGGAGTTGGGAGGTGTCGGGGATGGAGTTGGGAGGTGTCGGGGAGGGAGTTGGGAGGTGTCGGAGAGTGAGTTGGGAGGTGTCGGGGAGGGAGTTGGGAGGTGTCGGGGAGGGAGTTGGGAGGTGTCGGGGAGGGAGTGTCGGGGAGGGAGTTGGGAGGTGTCGGGGAGGGAGTTGGGAGGTGTCGGGGAGTGAGTTGGGAGGTGTCGGGGAGGGAGTTGGGAGGCGTCGGGGAGGGAGTTGGGAGGCGTCGGGGAGGGAGTTGGGAGGCGTCGGAGAGGGAGTTGGGAGGTGTCGGGGAGGGAGTTGGGAGGTGTCGGGGAGGGAGTTGGGAGGTGTCGGAGAGGGAGTTGGGAGGTGTCGGGGAGGGAGTTGGGAGGTGTCGGAGAGGGAGTTGGGAGGTGTCGGGGAGGGAGTTGGGAGGTGTCGGGGATGGAGTTGGGAGATGTCGGGGAGGGAGTTGGGAGGTGTCGGGGAGGGAGTTGGGAGGTGTCGGGGAGGGAGTTGGGAAGTGTCGGGGAGGGAGTTGGGAGGTGTCGGGGAGTGAGTTGGGAGGTGTCGGGGAGTGAGTTGGGAGGTGTCGGGGAGGGAGTTGGGAAGTGTCGGGGAGGGAGTTGGGAGGTGTCGGGGAGGGAGTTGGGAGGTGTCGGAGAGGGAGTTGGGAGGTGTCGGGGAGGGAGCTGGGAGGTGTCGGGGAGGGAGTTGGGAGGTGTCGGGGAGGGAGTTGGGAGGTGTCGGAGAGGGAGTTGGGAGGTGTCGGAGAGTGAGTTAGGAGGTGTCGGGGAGGGAGTTGGGAGGTGTCGGGGAGGGAGTTGGGAGGTGTCGGGGAGGGAGTTGGGAGGTGTCGGGGAGGAAGTTGGGAGGTGTCGGAGAGGGAGTTGGGAGGTGTCGGGGAGTGAGTTAGGAGGTGTCGGGGAGGGAGTTGGGAGGTGTCGGAGAGGGAGTTGGGAGGTGTCGGGGAGGGAGTTAGGAGGTGTCGGGGAGGGAGTTGGGAGGTGTCGGGGAGGAAGTTGGGAGGTGTCGGGGAGGGAGTTGGGAGGTGTCGGAGAGTGAGTTGGGAGGTGTCGGAGAGTGAGTTAGGAGGTGTCGGGGAGGGAGTTGGGAGGTGTCGGGGAGGGAGTTGGGAGGTGTCGGGGAGGGAGTTGGGAGGTGTCGGAGAGTGAGTTGGGAGGTGTCGGGGAGGGAGTTGGGAGGTGTCGGGGAGGGAGTTGGGAGGTGTCGGAGAGGGAGTTGGGAGGTGTCGGAGAGGGAGTTGGGAGGTGTCGGGGAGTGAGTTGGGAGGTGTCGGGGAGGGAGTTGGGAGGTGTCGGAGAGGGAGTTGGGAGGTGTCGGAGAGGGAGTTAGGAGGCGTCGGGGAGGGAGTTGGGAGGCGTCGGGGAGGGAGTTGGGAGGTGTCGGGGAGGGAGTTGGGAGGTGTCGGGGAGGAAGTTGGGAGGTGTCGGAGAGGGAGTTGGGAGGTGTCGGGGAGTGAGTTAGGAGGTGTCGGGGAGGGAGTTGGGAGGTGTCGGAGAGGGAGTTGGGAGGTGTCGGGGAGGGAGTTAGGAGGTGTCGGGGAGGGAGTTGGGAGGTGTCGGGGAGGGAGTTGGGAGGTGTCGGAGAGGGAGTTGGGAGGTGTCGGGGAGTGAGTTGGGAGGTGTCGGGGAGGGAGTTGGGAGGTGTCGGGGAGGGAGTTGGGAGGTGTCGGAGAGTGAGTTGGGAGGTGTCGGGGAGGGAGTTGGGAGGTGTCGGGGAGGGAGTTGGGAGGTGTCGGGGAGGAAGTTGGGAGGTGTCGGAGAGGGAGTTGGGAGGTGTCGGAGAGTGAGTTAGGAGGTGTCGGGGAGGGAGTTGGGAGGTGTCGGGGAGGGAGTTGGGAGGTGTCGGAGAGGGAGTTGGGAGGTGTCGGAGAGTGAGTTAGGAGGTGTCGGGGAGGGAGTTGGGAGGTGTCGGGGAGGGAGTTGGGAGGTGTCGGGGAGGGAGTTGGGAGGTGTCGGAGAGTGAGTTAGGAGGTGTCGGAGAGTGAGTTAGGAGGTGTCGGGGAGGGAGTTGGGAGGTGTCGGAGAGGGAGTTGGGAGGTGTCGGAGAGTGAGTTAGGAGGTGTCGGGGAGGGAGTTGGGAGGTGTCGGGGAGGGAGTTGGGAGGTGGCGGGGAGGGAGTTGGGAGGTGTCGGGGAGGAAGTTGGGAGGTGTCGGAGAGGGAGTTGGGAGGTGTCGGAGAGTGAGTTAGGAGGTGTCGGGGAGGGAGTTGGGAGGTGTCGGGGAGGGAGTTGGGAGGTGTCGGGGAGGGAGTTGGGAGGTGTCGGGGAGGGAGTTGGGAGGTGTCGGAGAGTGAGTTAGGAGGTGTCGGGGAGGGAGTTTGGAGGTGTCGGGGAGGGAGTTGGGAGGTGTCGGGGAGGGAGTTGGGAGGTGTCGGGGAGGGAGTTGGGAGGTGTCGGGGAGGAAGTTGGGAGGTGTCGGAGAGGGAGTTGGGAGGTGTCGGGGAGTGAGTTGGGAGGTCTTACTTTTTCATCTGGAAGTAGACGGCGAGCGCTCCGGGCTCACTGAGGTTTGAGAACTTCCCGACGCTCCACCAGCAGCGGAACGTCTCCTGCTCTCTGGATCGACAGCCAGTGATGTGAGGGGTCACGCGGGGGTCTGACAGAGAGAGAGAGATTAGACCCCCCCTGTACTAAAGCGGGGTCAGTTAGTGACGTCACCCCCGTATCACTAACACACACTCCTCCTAAACCAAACTTCAGACCCTCATTCACATAATTATTAACTCTGGTAACTGTCAGCTGATCCAATCACTAGAGCGAGTCTGATAATTACTGTTATTGATAATCATCAGTGAAGTGATGTATTCTGGGAAATGCGAGTTCTGAGTTCTGAACGGACCTCCAGTAACGAACCAGTCAACACTGGGTCCAGCAGCATTGTTTACATGTCAGCACAGAGTTGTGCTCTACTGGAAAAGGAGGGAAATTCAGTTTTCATGATATTTCCCTTTAAAGCTACACCGTGTAAGTTCTGGGGATTTGGAGCCCCCTCTGGTGGAAATGTGTAACTGCGTGCAGAGCAGTGCAGTGGCTGAATCTGCTGAGACAGAGGAGTGAGTGTGAGAGTGAACCTGGTGAGGTATCTTCTGAGGACGTGAGTGAATGAACTGCTATTGATCACTGATTATATAAAATAATCAATTTTTGTTGATCGTTATCAGAAATGTGTGGAGCCGGCGCTGATTCTGCTGTGTATGTGTTTATCTCCCGGCCCCTCCTGAAGGCCTCCAGTTGAATGTTCCTGCAGGGTTCTCCGTCTCCCTGCTGCAGCCCCCCGCCCCCCCGCTCTAGCGCGGTCGTAAATAAGGCTGTGAGCTCCATTGATTTCCCTCCTGCTGCAGGATAAATCAGCTCCGGCGCTCGGGCTCGGGCTTGGGATCATCCGGAGCGCCGGGATCAGGGCTTCATACGGAGTCGTGAAGAAGCGGCACCTCGGCGTGTAAATCTAAACCTCGTCTCACACCGAGCCTCACCGCAGAGACGGGGACGCTGGGAATCCACGCCAGCCGTTTATTTATCCTTTACAGCGTCTGGACAGCGGCTGGTCTGGACACAGTGTGGAGCGCCCCCTAGCGGCTGCTCCGGCTAACTGATGTTTTGAATAATTTTAATAAATGAATATGTCCTCCTGGATCTGCTGGACTGTGTGGTGGAGCTGCTAACGAGCAGTGAGGAGGACATCAAACATTTCTAAACACGGAGGTGCTGGACAGCATGCGTTAAGGGTTGTTAAGAGGGCAGTGAAACACCTGCATACACACACACACTAGTGAACACACACACAGTAGGGGGCAGTGAAACACCTGCATACACACACACACTAGTGAACACACACACAGTAGGGGGCAGTGAAACACCTGCATACACACACACACTAGTGAACACACACACAGTAGGGGGCAGTGAAACACCTGCATACACACACACACTAGTGAACACACACACAGTAGGGGGCAGTGAAACACCTGCATACACACACACACACTAGTGAACACACACACACTAGGGGCAGTGAAACACCTGCATACGCACACACACTAGTGAACACACACACACTAGGGGGCAGTGAAACACCTGCATACACACACACACTAGTGAACACACACACTGTAGGGGGCAGTGAAACACCTGCATACACACACACACTAGTGAACACACACACACTAGGGGGCAGTGAAACACCTGCATACACACACACACACACACACTAGGGGGCAGTGAAACACCTGCATACACACACACACTAGTGAACACACACACAGTAGGGGGCAGTGAAACACCTGCATACACACACACACTAGTGAACACACACACACTAGGGGGCAGTGAAACACCTGCATACGCACACACATTAGTGAACACACACACAGTAGGGGGCAGTGAAACACCTGCATACACACACACACTAGTGAACACACACACACACTAGGGGGCAGTGAAACACCTGCATACGCACACACACTAGTGAACACACACACACTAGGGGGCAGTGAAACACCCACGTACACACACTAGTGAACACACACACAGTAGGGGGCATTGAAACACCTGCATACACACACTAGTGAACACACACAGTAGGGGCATTGAAACACCTGCATACGCACACACACCAGTGAACACACACACACTAGGGGGCAGTGAAACACCCACGTACACACACTAGTGAACACACACAGTAGGGGGCATTGAAACACCTGCATACACACACACACTAGTGAACACACACAGTAGGGGCATTGAAACACCTGCATACACACACACACTAGTGAACACACACAGTAGGGGGCATTGAAACACCTGCATACACACACACACTAGTGAACACACACACAGTAGGGAGCAGTGAAACACCCACGTACACACACTAGTGAACACACACACAGTAGGGGGCATTGAAACACCTGCATACACACACACACACTAGTGAACACACACAGTAGTGGCATTGAAACACCTGCATACGCACACACACTAGTGAATACACACACACTAGGGGGCAGTGAAACACCCACGTACACAAACTAGTGAACACACGCACAGTAGGGGGCATTGAAACACCTGCATACACACACACACTAGTGAACACACACATACTAGGGGGCAGTGAAACACCCACGTACACTAGTGAACACACACACAGTAGGGGGCATTGAAACACCTGCATACACACACGCACTAGTGAACACACACACTTGGGGCAGTGAAACACCCACATACACACACTAGTGAACACACACAGTAGGGGCATTGAAACACCTGCATACGCACACACACTAGTGAACACACACACTAGGGGGCAGTGAAACACCCACGTACACACACTAGTGAACACATACAGTAGGGGGCATTGAAACACCTGAATACACACACACACACTAGTGAACACACACAGTAGGGGTATTGAAACAACTGCATACGCACACACACTAGTGAACACACACACACACACACTAGGGGGCAGTGAAACACCCACGTACAGACACTAGTGAACACACACACAGTAGGGGGCATTGAAACACCGGCATACACACACACACTAGTGAACACACACACTAGGGGGCATTGAAACACCTGCATACACACACATACTAGTGAACACACACAGTAGGGGCAGTGAAACACCCACATAAACGCACACTAGTGAAAACACACACACACTAGAAGTCAATGACACATGCACTAGTAACCACACACATACACACACTGGTGAATACACACACAAGGGGCAATGAAATACCCAAATACACACATACACACTAGTGGAAACACACACACACACACACACACACACACACAGTAGGGGTATTGAAACACCTGTACACACACATACACACACTAGTGAACACACACAGTAGGGGTATTGAAACACCTCCACAGTGCTCCTCTGTTAGCTGAGAGTAGTTAGCCGGGCTGCTAGCGGGGCTGTGTACTGTTATTTGTCTCCTCAGCTCAGAGCCAACCGTCAGAAGATCCTGCACCACAGCAGCTCCAGCTCTGCAGACCAGAGAACACATGTTCAGCTCTCGCAGCCTCCACACGCCCTGCCAGCGGTTACACCACCAGCTTCTCCAGAGACCAGCGACATCTCTGACTCCACAAAACCCAGAAACTGCAGATCAGCACTTTCTGGAGGAGCGCTGCGTGAGCAGATGATAAAACGTTTGGAGAGGGTTTCTGTGGTCTGGAGCGTCTCCGTGTCTGTCCTGAGCTCACCCTCCTCCTCCCAAAGCCAAAACCTCTCCCACAGCTCCACTCCCACCTCCCTCCGCATTCCAGCTTACGCAACACACACAGCCGAGAAACACCTCCCTGAGCTCCTCCCTGAGCTCCACACTGAGCTCCACACTGAGCTCCTCACTGAGCTCCACACTGAGCTTCACACTGAGCTCCACAGAGAACACACAGACCACACGCTGTCCACTTTATCAGAAACACCTCCCTGAGCTCCACACTGAGCTCCACACTGAGCTCCTCACTGAGCTCCACACTGAGCTCCACACTGAGCTCCACACTGAGCTTCACACTGAGCTCCACACTGAGCTTCACACTGAGCTCCACAGAGAACACACAGCCCACACGCTGTCCACTTTATCAGAAACACCTCACTGAGCTCCACACTGACCTCCACACTGAGCTCCTCACTGAGCTCCACACTGAGCTTCACACTGAGCTCCACAGAGAACACACAGCCCACACGCTGTCCACTTTATCAGAAACACCTCACTGAGCTCCTCCCTGAGCTCCACACTGAGCTCCACACTGAGCTCCACACTGAGCTCCACACTAAGCTCCACACTGAGCTTCACACTGAGCTCCACAGAGAACACACAGCCCACACGCTGTCCACTTTATCAGAAACACCTCACTGAGCTCCACACTGAGCTCCACACTGAGTGTATAGAAGAGTATTAAAGTATATAGTAGTGTAGTAAAGTGTATAGAAGAGTAATAAAGTATATAGTAGTGTAGTAAAGAGTATAGAAGAGTAATAAAGTATATAGTAGTGTAGTAAAGTGTATAGAAGAGTATTAAAGTATATAGTAGTGTAGTAAAGAGTATAGAAGAGTAATAAAGTATATAGTAGTGTAGTAAAGTGTATAGAAGAGTATTAAAGTATATAGTAGTGTAGTAAAGTGTATAGAAGAGTATTAAAGTATATAGTAGTGTAGTAAAGAGTATAGAAGAGTATTAAAGTATATAGTAGTGTAGTAAAGTGTATAGAAGAGTATTAAAGTATATAGTAGTGTAGTAAAGTGTATAGAAGAGTATTAAAGTATATAGTAGTGTAGTAAAGAGTATAGAAGAGTAATAAAGTATATAGTAGTGTAGTAAAGTGTATAGAAGAGTATTAAAGTATATAGTAGTGTAGTAAAGTGTATAGAAGAGTATTAAAGTATATAGTAGTGTAGTAAAGTGTATAGAAGAGTAATAAAGTATATAGTAGTGTAGTAAAGTGTATAGAAGAGTATTAAAGTATATAGTAGTGTAGTAAAGTGTATAGAAGAGTATTAAAGTATATAGTAGTGTAGTAAAGAGTATAGAAGAGTATCAAAGTATATAGTAGTGTTAGTAAAGTGTATAGAAGAGTATTAAAAGTATATAGTAGTGTAGTAAAGTGTATAGAAGGAGTATAAAGTATATAGTAGTGTAGTAAAGTGTATAGAAGAGTATTAAAGTATATAGTAGTGTAGTAAAGTGTATAGAAGAGTATTAAAGTATATAGTAGTGTAGTAAAGTGTATAGAAGAGTATTAAAGTATATAGTAGTGTAGTAAAGTGTACAGAAGAGTATTAAAGTATATAGTAGTGTAGTAAAGTGTATAGAAGAGTATTAAAGTATATAGTAGTGTAGTAAAGTGTATAGAAGAGTATTAAAGTATATAGTATGTGTAGTAAAGTGTATAGAAGAGTATTAAAAGTATATAGTATTGTAGTAAAGTTATAGAAGAGTAATAAAGTATATAGTAGTGTAGTAAAGTGTATAGAAGAGTATTAAGTATATAGTAGTGTAGTAAAGTGTATAGAAGAAGTATTAAGTATATAGTAGTGTAGTAAAGTGTATAGAAGAGTATTAAAGTAATAGTAGTGTAGTAAAGAGTATAGAAGAGTAATAAAGTATATAGTAGTGTAGTAAAGTGTATCAGAAGAGTATTAAAGTATATAGTAGTGTAGTAAAGTGTATAGAAGAGTATTAAAGTATATAGTAGTGTAGTAAAGTGTATACGAAGAGTATTAAAGTATATAGTAGTGTAGTAAAGTGTATAGAAGAGTATTAAAGTATATAGTAGTGTAGTAAAAGTGTATAGAAGAGTATTAAAGTATATAGTAGTGTAGTAAAGTGTATAGAAGAGTATTAAAGTATATAGTAGTGTAGTAAAGTGTATAGAAGAGTATTAAAGTATATAGTAGTGTAGTAAAGTGTATAGAAGAGTATTATAGTATATAGTAGTGTAGTAAAGTGTATAGAAGAGTATTAAAGTATATAGTAGTGTAGTAAAGTGTATAGAAGAGTATTAAAGTATATAGTAGTGTAGTAAAGTGTATAGAAGAGTATTAAAGTATATAGTAGTGTAGTAAAGTGTATAGAAGAGTATTAAAGTATATAGTAGTGTAGAAAGTGTATAGAAGAGTAATAAAGTATATAGTAGTGTTAGTAAAGTGTATAGAAGAGTATTAAAGTATATAGTAGTGTAGTAAAGTGTATAGAAGAGTATTAAAGTATATAGTAGTGTAGTAAAGGAGTATAGAAGAGTATTAAAGTATATAGTAGTGTAGTAAAGTGTATAGAAGAGTAATTAAAGTATATAGTAGTGTAGTAAAGTGTATAGAAGAGTATTAAAGTATATAGTAGTGTAGTAAAGTGTATAGAAGAGTATTAAAGTATATAGTAGTGTAGTAAAGTGTATAGAAGAGTATTAAAGTATATAGTAGTGTAGTAAAGTGTATAGAAGAGTATTAAAGTATATAGTAGTGTAGTAAAGTGTACAGAAGAGTATTAAAGTATATAGTAGTGTAGTAAAGTGTATAGAAGAGTATTAAAGTATATAGTAGTGTAGTAAAGTGTATAGAAGAGTATTAAGTAATAGTAGTGTAGTAGTAAAGTGTATAGAAGAGTATTAAAGTATATAGTAGTGTAGTAAAGTGTATAGAAGAGTATTAAAGTATATAGTAGTGTAATAAAGTGTATAGAAGAGTATTAAAGTATATAGTAGTGTAGTAAAGTGTATAGAAGAGTATTAAAGTATATAGTAGTGTAGTAAGTGTATAGAAGAGTATTAAAGTATATAGTAGTGTAGTAAAGGTATAGAAGAGTATTAAAGTATATAGTAGTGTAGTAAAGTGTATAGAAGAGTATTAAAGTATATAGTAGTGTAGTAAAGTGTATAGAAGAGTATTAAAGTATATATAGTTGTGTAAAGTGTATAGAAGAGTATTAAAGTATATAGTAGTGTAGTAAAGTGTATAGAAGGTATTAAAGTATATAGTAGTGTAGTAAAGTGTATAGAAGAGTATTAAAGTATATAGTAGTGTAGTAAAGAGTATAGAAGAGTAATAAAGTATATAGTAGTGTAGTAAAGTGTATAGAAGAGTATTAAAGTATAGTAGTGTAGTAAAGTGTATAGAAGAGTATTAAAGTATACAGTAGTGTAGTAAAGAGTATAGAAGAGTATTAAAGTATATAGTAGTGTAGTAAAGTGTATAGAAGAGTATTAAAGTATATAGTAGTGTAGTAAAGTGTATAGAAGAGTATTAAAGTATAAGTAGTGTAGTAAAGTGTATAGAAGAGTATTAAAGTATATAGTAGTGTAGTAAAGTGTATAGAAGAGTATTAAAGTATATAGTAGTGTAGTAAAGTGTATAGAAGAGTAATAAAGTATATAGTAGTGTAGTAAAGTGTATAGAAGAGTATTAAAGTATAAGTAGTGTAATAAAGTGTATAGAAGAGTATTAAAGTATATAGTAGTGTAGTAAAGTGTATAGAAGAGTATTAAAGTATATAGTAGTGTAGTAAAGTGTATAGAAGAGTATTAAAGTATATAGTAGTGTAGTAAAGTGTATAGAAGAGTATTAAAGTATATAGTAGTGTAGTAAGTGTATAGAAGAGTATTAAAGTATATAGTAGTGTAGTAAATGTATAGAAGAGTATTAAAGTATATAGTAGTGTAGTAAAGGTATAGAAGAGTAATAAAGTATATAGTAGTGTAGTAAGTGTATAGAAGAGTATTAGTATATAGTAGTGTAGTAAAAGTATAGAAGAGTAATAAAGTACTATAGTAGTGTAGTAAAGAGTATAGAAGAGTATTAAAAGTATATAGTAGTGTAGTAAAGTGTATAGAAGAAGATTAAGTATATAGTAGTGTAGTACAAGTGTATAGAAGATTATTAAAGTATATAGTAGTGGTAAGTAAAGTGATATAGAAGAGATTAAAGTATATATTAGTGTAGTAAAGTGTATAGAAGAGTATTAAAGTATATAGTAGTGTAGTAAAGTGTATAGAAGAGTATTAAAGTATATAGTAAGTGTAGTAAAGTGTAAGAAGAGTAATAAAGTATATAGTAGTGTAGTAAAGTGTATAGAAGAGTATTAAAGTATATAGTAGTGTAGTAAAGTGTATAGAAGAGTATTAAAGTATATAGTAGTGTAGTAAAGTGTATAGAAGAGTAATAAAGTATTAGTAGTGTAGTAAAGTGTATAGGAGTAGTATTAAAAGTATATAGTAGTGTAGTAAAGTGTATAGAAGAGTATTAAAGTATATAGTTGTGTAGTAAAGTGTATAGAAGAGTATTAAAGTATATAGTAGTGTAGTAAAGTGTATAGAAGAGTATTAAAGTATATAGTAGTGTAGTAAAGTGTATAGAAGAGTATTAAAGTATATAGTAGTGTAGTAAAGTGTATAGAAGAGTATTAAAGTATATAGTAGTGTAGTAAAGTGTATAGAAGAGTATTAAAGTATATAGTAGTGTAGTAAAGTGTATAGAAGAGTATTAAAGTATATAGTAGTGTAGTAAAGTGTATAGAAGAGTATTAAAGTATATAGTAGTGTAGTAAAGTGTATAGAAGAGTATTAAAGTATATAGTAGTGTAGTAAAGTGTATAGAAGAGTATTAAAGTATATAGTAGTGTAGTAATGTGTATAGAAGAGTATTAAAGTATATAGTAGTGTAGTAAAGTGTATAGAAGAGTATTAAAGTATATAGTAGTGTAGTAAAGTGTATAGAAGAGTAATAAAGTATATAGTAGTGTAGTAAAGTGTATAGAAGAGTATTAAAGTATATAGTAGTGTAGTAAAGTGTATAGAAGAGTATTAAAGTATATAGTAGTGTAGTAAAGTGTATAGAAGAGTATTAAAGTATATAGTAGTGTAGTAGTGTATAGAAGAGTATTAAAGTTATATAGTAGTGTAGTAGAAGTGTACAGAAGAGTAATAAGTAATAGTAGTGTAGTGTAAAGTATATAGAAGAGTATTAAAGTATATAGTAGTGTAGTAAAGTGTACAGAAGAGTATTAAAGTATATAGTAGTGTAGTAAAGTGTATAGAAGAGTATAAAGTATATAGTAGTGTAGTAAGTGTTAGAAGAGTATTAAAGTATATAGTAGTGTAGTAAAGTGTAATAGAAGAGTATTAAAGTATATAGTAGTGTAGTAAAGTGTATAGAAGAGTATTAAAGTATATAGTAGTGTAGTAAAGTGTATAGAAGAGTATTAAAGTATATAGTAGTGTAGTAAAGTGTATAGAAGAGTATAAAGTATATAGTTTGTAGTATAGTGTATAGAAGAGTATTAAAGTATATAGTAGTGTATAAAGTGTATAGAAGAGTAATAAGGTATATAGTAGTGTAGTAAAGTGTATAGAAGTATTAAAGTATATAGTAGTGTGAGTAGAAAGTGTATAGAAGAGTATTAAAGTATATAGTAGTGTAGTAAAGTGTATAGAAGAGTATTAATGTATATAGTAGTGTAGTAAAGTGTATAGAAGAGTATTAAAGTATATAGTAGTGTAGTAAAGTGTATAGAAGAGTATTAAAGTATATAGTAGTGTAGTAAAGTGTATAGAAGAGTATTAAAGTATATAGTAGTGTAGTAAAGTGTATAGAAGAGTATTAAAGTATATAGTAGTGTAGTAAAGTGTATAGAAGAGTATTAAAGTATATAGTAGTGTAGTAAAGTGTATAGAAGAGTATTAAAGTATATAGTAGTGTAGTAAAGTGTATAGAAGAGTAATAAAGTATATAGTAGTGTAGTAAAGTGTATAGAAGAGTATTAAAGGTATATAGTAGTGTAGTAAAGTGTATAGAAGAGTATAAAGTATATAGTAGTGTAGTAAAGTGTATAGAAGAGTATTAAAGTATATAGTAGTGTAGTAAAGTGTATAGAAGAGTATTAAAGTATATAGTAGTGTAGTAAAGTGTATAGAAGAGTATTAAAGTATATAGTAGTGTAGTAAAGAGTATAGAAGAGTATTAAAGTATATAGTAGTGTAGTAAAGTGTATAGAAGAGTATTAAAGTATATAGTAGTGTAGTAAAGTGTATAGAAGAGTATTAAAGTATATAGTAGTGTAGTAAAGTGTATAGAAGAGTATTAAAGTATATAGTAGTGTAGTAAAGTGTATAGAAGAGTATTAAAGTATATAGTAGTGTAGTAAAGAGTATAGAAGAGTAATAAAGTATATAGTAGTGTAGTAAAGTGTATAGAAGAGTATTAAAGTATATAGTGTAGTAAAGTGTATAGAAGAGTATTAAAGTATATAGTAGTGTAGTAAAGTGTATAGAAGAGTATTAAAGTATATAGTAGTGTAGTAAAGAGTATAGAAGAGTAATAAAGTATATAGTAGTGTATAAAGTGTATAGAAGAGTATTAAAGTATATAGTAGTGTAGTAAAGAGTATAGAAGAGTAATAAAGTATATAGTAGTGATAAAGTGTATAGAAGAGTATTAAAGTATATAGTAGTGTAGTAAAGTGTATAGAAGAGTATTAAAGTATATAGTGTAGTAAAGTGTATAGAAGAGTATTAAAGTATATAGTAGTGTAGTAAAGTGTATAGAAGAGTATTAAAGTATAGTAGTGTAGTAAAGAGTATAGAAGAGTAATAAAGTATATAGTAGTGTAGTAAAGTGTATAGAAGAGTATTAAAGTATATAGTAGTGTAGTAAAGTGTATAGAAGAGTATTAAAGTATATAGTAGTGTAGTAAAGTGTATAGAAGAGTATTAAAGTATATAGTAGTGTAGTAAAGTGTATAGAAGAGTAATAAAGTATATAGTAGTGTAGTAAAGTGTATAGAAGAGTATTAAAGTATATAGTAGTGTAGTAAAGTGTATAGAAGAGTATTAAAGTATATAGTAGTGTAGTAAAGTGTATAGAAGAGTATTAAAGTATATAGTAGTGTAGTAAAGAGTATAGAAGAGTAATAAAGTATATAGTAGTGTAGTAAAGTGTATAGAAGAGTATTAAAGTATATAGTGTAGTAAAGTGTATAGAAGAGTAATAAAGTATATAGTAGTGTAGTAAAGTGTATAGAAGAGTAATAAAGTATATAGTAGTGTAGTAAAGTGTATAGAAGAGTATTAAAGTATATAGTAGTGTAGTAAAGTGTACAGAAGAGTAATAAAGTATATAGTAGTGTAGTAAAGAGTATAGAAGAGTAATAAAGTATATAGTAGTGTAGTAAAGTGTATAGAAGAGTAATAAAGTATATAGTAGTGTAGTAAAGTGTATAGAAGAGTAATAAAGTATATAGTAGTGTAGTAAAGTGTATAGAAGAGTATTAAAGTATATAGTAGTGTAGTAAAGTGTATAGAAGAGTATTAAAGTATATAGTAGTGTAGTAAAGTGTATAGAAGAGTATTAAAGTATATAGTAGTGTAGTAAAGAGTATAGAAGAGTAATAAAGTATATAGTAGTGTAGTAAAGTGTATAGAAGAGTATTAAAGTATATAGTAGTGTAGTAAAGTGTATAGAAGAGTAATAAAGTATATAATAGTGTAGTAAAGTGTATAGAAGAGTAATAAAGTATATAGTAGTGTAGTAAAGTGTATAGAAGAGTAATAAAGTATATAGTAGTGTAGTAAAGTGTATAGAAGAGTATTAAAGTATATAGTAGTGTAGTAAAGAGTATAGAAGAGTATTAAAGTATATAGTAGTGTAGTAAAGTGTATAGAAGAGTATTAAAGTATATAGTAGTGTAGTAAAGTGTATAGAAGAGTAATAAAGTATATAGTAGTGTAGTAAAGTGTATAGAAGAGTATTAAAGTATATAGTAGTGTAGTAAAGTGTATAGAAGAGTATTAAAGTATATAGTAGTGTAGTAAAGTGTATAGAAGAGTAATAAAGTATATAGTAGTGTAGTAAAGTGTATAGAAGAGTAATAAAGTATATAGTAGTGTAGTAAAGTGTATAGAAGAGTATTAAAGTATATAGTAGTGTAGTAAAGTGTATAGAAGAGTAATAAAGTATATAGTAGTGTAGTAAAGTGTATAGAAGAGTAATAAAGTATATAGTAGTGTAGTAAAGTGTATAGAAGAGTATTAAAGTATATAGTAGTGTAGTAAAGTGTATAGAAGAGTAATAAAGTATATAGTAGTGTAGTAAAGTGTATAGAAGAGTAATAAAGTATATAGTAGTGTAGTAAAGTGTATAGAAGAGTAATAAAGTATATAGTAGTGTAGTAAAGTGTATAGAAGAGTAATAAATATATAGTAGTGTAGTAAAGTGTATAGAAGAGTATTAAAGTATATAGTAGTGTATATAGTATATAGTAGTGTAGTAAAGAGTATAGAAGAGTATTAAAGTATATAGTAGTGTAGTAAAGTGTATAGAAGAGTAATAAAGTATATAGTAGTGTAGTAAAGAGTATAGAAGAGTAATAAAGTATATAGTAGTGTAGTAAAGTGTATAGAAGAGTATTAAAGTATATAGTAGTGTAGTAAAGTGTATAGAAGAGTATTAAAGTATATAGTAGTGTAGTAAAGAGTATAGAAGAGTAATAAAGTATATAGTAGTGTAGTAAAGTGTATAGAAGAGTATTAAAGTATATAGTGTAGTAAAATGCTAATGTATGTTTTGCTAGTTTGTCCCTCCTTGTCTCCGTCCTACTGTCTCGCTAATCACCTGCTCCTAGCTTGTGTGTCCTCTGTGTGTGTGTGATGTGGTTCTGTTGTGTCTCTGTTCTTGTGTCGAGTATGAACTTTAATAACTATCCAGAAACGTCAGAGCTGATCAGACATATCTAATCAATGCTAATGAGGAGTGGCTGAACACAGTGATGATCAGACATATCTAATCAATGCTAATGAGGAGTGGCTGAACACAGTGATGATCAGACATATCTAATCAATGCTAATGAGGAGTGGCTGAACACAGTGATGATCAGACATATCTAATCAATGCTAATGAGGAGTGGCTGAACACAGTGATGATCAGACATATCTAATCAATGCTAATGAGGAGTGGCTGAACACAGTGATGATCAGACAGACTGGAGCACTGAGCTGCTCTAAAGAGAAAAGGTTCAAAGAAATGAAAACAAAGAATTTAAAGGCAAAACTCAGACTGTCCAGTGTCTGATATCTGACCGATAGATCAGAACTCTGCCCAGCGATGTGCAGTGTGTATAGTTTCCAACAAGAGACCAATCACAACCGAGTGAAGCATAACATCAAAGCAGAAGTTACTAGTCGAACACACACACACACACACACACACACACACACATATATATATATATATAAATCCTATATATCCTATGATCTAAATATGACAGGCTCTCAGTGTGTTCAGACTCTCGGCCGAGCCGTACGGAGAGCTGAGCTGTGGTGGTTCCTGCTGAAGCTCCTCTGCAGGTGAAAAACATGTTTTCTCCAGACGTGTTCAGACCCGTAACTAGGAAACGGCTCAGACGGAGCTTCTGCCATCAAACAACCAACTCTGGAATAAACACGCCGACCAATTAAAACCTGTGAACGGTCAGAAATAGCAGCTCACAGAGAGGAAGCTCCGCCCATCTCATTTACTGACCAGAGATCAGCCGCAGCACCTCCACCCACACAGACAGACTGCTTCCACACACACACACACACAGCCAATCCCACCGGCCACTTTATCAGAAACACCCCCCACTGCTACACACCGGCCACTTTATCAGAAATACCCCCCCCCCCCACTGCAACACACTGGCCACTTTATCAGAAACACCCCCACCCACTGCAACACACTGGCCACTTTATTGGAAACACCCCATACCATAATTTCTCTCTGGCTGTCTCTGGAGAAGCGTTTTAAAGAGTATGAAAGAGTATGAAAGAGTATTGAAGAGTATTAAAGAGTATGAAAGAGTATGATGTTCTCTCTGGCTGTCTCTGGAGAAGGGTATTAAAGAGTATAGAATTGTGGTAAAGAGTATTGAAGGGTATTAAAGAGTATTAAAGAGTATTAAAGAGTATAGAATTGTGGTAAAGAGTATTGAAGAGTATTGAAGAGTATTAAAGAGTATAGAATTGTGGTAAAGAGTATTGAAGAGTATTAAAGAGTATTAAAGAGTATAGAATTGTGGTAAAGAGTATTAAAGAGTATTAAAGAGTATTAAAGAGTATAGAATTGTGGTAAATGGTATTGAAGAGTATTAAAGAGTATTAAAGAGTATAGAATTGTGGTAAAGAGTATTAAAGAGTATTAAAGAGTATTAAAGAGTATAGAATTGTGGTAAAGAGTATTGATGAGTATTAAAGAGTATTAAAGAGTATAGAATTGTGGTAAAGAGTATTAAAGAGTATTAAAGAGTATTAAAGAGTATAGAATTGTGGTAAAGAGTATTGAAGAGTATTAAAGAGTATAGAATTGTGGTAAAGAGTATTGAAGAGTATTAAAGAGTATTAAAGAGTATAGAATTGTGGTAAATGGTATTGAAGAGTATTAAAGAGTATTAAAGAGTATTAAAGAGTATAGAATTGTGGTAAAGAGTATTGATGAGTATTAAAGAGTATTAAAGAGTATAGAATTGTGGTAAAGAGTATTAAAGAGTATTAAAGAGTATTAAAGAGTATAGAATTGTGGTAAAGAGTATTGAAGAGTATTAAAGAGTATAGAATTGTGGTAAAGAGTATTGAAGAGTATTAAAGAGTATTAAAGAGTATAGAATTGTGGTAAATGGTATTGAAGAGTATTAAAGAGTATTAAAGAGTATGATGTTCTCTCTGGCTGTGTTTTTGGCGGCACTCAAACTCGATTACGCTGTTTTCAGTCAGTAATTACTGTAAACACAATAACATCCTGTTTATCAGACTGTTTATCAGACTGTTTATCAGACTGTGTGTAGAAGAGGATCTGATCTTTCACTGAACTTCATCAGAAGCTCTGATTGAGGTTTGGTGAGTTGCTGACCGGCTCTGACCTCGTGATGGTGATGGTGAGGGTCAGCGCTCTCCACTCACGCTAATGAGCTCGTACAGCCAACGCCCAGCTGTGGTCACAGAGCAGCTCCATCTTCAGAGCTCAATAACATCTCAGCAGATCCAGACCGTCTTCACCAGCCAAGACAGAGAGGAACACCCCAAACCCCCAAACCCCCCAACCCCCCAACCCACCAACCACAAACCCCCAAACCCCCCAACCCCAAACCCCAAACCCCCCAACCCCCCAACCCCAAACCCCCCAACCCCACAACCACAAACCCCCAAACCCCCCAACCCCCCAACCACAAACCCCCAAACCCCCCAACCCCAAACCCCCCAACCCCACAACCACAAACCCCCAAACCCCCCAACCCCCCAACCCCAAACCCCCCAAACCCACAACCACAAACCCCCAAACCCCCCAACCAGGGATCAACCCCAAACCCCCCCAACCCCACAACCACAAACCCCCAAACCCCCCAACCCCCAACCCCCCAACCACAAACCCCCAAACCCCCCAACCCCAAACCCCCCAACCCCCCAACCCCAAACCCCCCAACCCCACAACCACAAACCCCCAAACCCCCCAACCCCAAACCCCCCAACCCCACAACCACAAACCCCCAAACCCCCCAACCCCAAACCCCCCAACCCCCCAACCCCAAACCCCCCAACCAGGGATCAACCCCAAACCCCCCAACCCCAAACCCCCCAACCCCCCAACCCCAAACCCCCCAACCAGGGATCAACCCCAAACCCCCCAACCAGGGATCAACCCCAACGCCAGCCGTCCTCAAGAATTCCAAACATGAGGAAGAGTCACAGGCCGGAGTCGAGACAGCAGCAGCGCAGTCCTAATCGAGTCACAGTCACAGACTACACGGTAAATATCCAATAACGATTCAATTCTGATCAATATCACGATCAGTCACGATCCAGACCCGCCAGCCTCTAATACCAACCTGCTGATTATCAGAATCACTGGAGCTCTCACTGTACTCTTATATATATAAACTAGTAAACCACTGATCTCAGAACTGTCCCTCTCAGTTCAGTTTCATATACTACACCTGTACACAGATCCAGCTCCTCCCACTGACTCAGTTCAGTGTCTCTCTCTACCTCTACCTCTCTACCTCTCTCCACCACTCTGTTCTCTCTCTCTACCTCTACCTCTCTCTACCTCTCTCTCTCTACCTCTCTCTCTCTACCTCTACCTCTCTCCACCACTCTGTTCTCTCTCTCTACCTCTACCTCTCTCTACCTCTCTCTCTCTACCTCTCTCTCTCTACCTCTACCTCTCTACCTCTATCTCTCTCCACCACTCTGTTCTCTCTCTCTACCTCTACCTCTCTCTACCTCTCTCTCTCTACCTCTCTCTCTCTACCTCTACCTCTCTACCTCTCTCCACCACTCTGTTCTCTCTCTCTACCTCTACCTCTCTCTCTCTACCTCTCTCTCTCTACCTCTACCTCTCTCCACCACTCTGTTCTCTCTCTCTACCTCTACCTCTCTCTACCTCTCTCTCTCTACCTCTCTCTCTCTACCTCTACCTCTCTACCTCTCTCCACCACTCTGTTCTCTCTCTCTACCTCTACCTCTCTCTACCTCTCTTTCTCTACCTCTACCTCTCTACCTCTCTCCACCACTCTGTTCTCTCTCTCTACCTCTACCTCTCTCTACCTCTCTCTCTCTACCTCTACCTCTACCTCTCTCCACCACTCTGTTCTCTCTCTCTACCTCTCTCTCATTAACTCTCTACCTCTATCTCTCTCCACCACTCTGTTCTCTCTCTACCTCTCTCTCTCTACCTCTCTCTCTCTACCTCTCTCTCTCTACCTCTACCTCTCTACCTCTCTCCACCACTCTGTTCTCTCTCTCTACCTCTACCTCTCTCTACCTCTCTCTCTCTACCTCTCTCTCTCTACCTCTACCTCTCTACCTCTCTCCACCACTCTGTTCTCTCTCTCTACCTCTACCTCTCTCTACCTCTCTCTCTCTACCTCTACCTCTCTACACCACTGTTCTCTCTCTCTACCTCTACCTCTCTCTACCTCTCTCTCTCTACCTCTACCTCTACCTCTCTCCACCACTCTGTTCTCTCTCTCTACCTCTCTCTCATTAACTCTCTACCTCTATCTCTCTCCACCACTCTGTTCTCTCTCTACCTCTCTCTCTCTACCTCTCTCTCTCTACCTCTCTCTCTCTACCTCTCTCTCTCTACCTCTCTCCACCACTCTGTTCTCTCTCTCTACCTCTACCTCTCTCTACCTCTCTCTCTCTACCTCTACCTCTCTCTACCTCTCTCTCTCTACCTCTCTCTCTCTACCTCTCTCTCTCTACCTCTCTCCACCACTCTGTTCTCTCTCTCTACCTCTCTCTCATTAACTCTCTACCTCTCTCTCTCTACCTCTACCTCTCTACCTCTATCTCTCTCCACCACTCTGTTCTCTCTCTCTACCTCTCTCTCATTAACTCTCTACCTCTCTCTCTCTACCTCTACCTCTCTACCTCTATCTCTCTCCACCACTCTGTTCTCTCTCTCTACCTCTACCTCTCTCTACCTCTCTCTCTCTACCTCTACCTCTCTCCACCACTCTGTTCTCTCTCTCTCTACCTCTCTCTCATTAACTCTCTACCTCTCTCTACCACTCTGTTCTCTCTCTCTCTACCTCTCTCTCTCTCTACCTCTACCTCTCTTCACCACTCTGTTCTCTCTCTCTACCTCTACCTCTCTCTACCTCTCTCTCTCTACCTCTCTCTCTCTACCTCTACCTCTCTACCTCTATCTCTCTCCACCACTCTGTTCTCTCTCTCATTAACTCTACCTCTCTCTCTCTCTACCTCTACCTCTATCTCTCTCCACCACTCTGTTCTCTCTCTCTACCTCTCTACCTCTATCTCTCTCCACCACTCTGTTCTCTCTCTCTACCTCTACCTCTATCTCTCTCCACCACTCTGTTCTCTCTCTCTACCTCTACCTCTCTCTACCTCTACCTCTCTACCTCTACCTCTCTCCACCACTGTTCTCTCTCTCTACCTCTCTCTCATTAACTCTCTACCTCTCTCTACCACTCTGTTCTCTCTCTCTCTACCTCTCTCTCTCTCTACCTCTCTCTTTACCTCTACCTCTCTCCACCACTCTGTTCTCTCTCTCTTCCTCTCTCTCTCTCTACCTCTTTCTCTCTACCTCTACCTCTCTCCACCACTCTGTTCTCTCTCTCTACCTCTCTCTCATTAACTCTCTACCTCTCTCCACCACTCTGTTCTCTCTCTCTTCCTCTCTCTCTCTCTACCTCTACCTCTCTACCTCTACCTCTCTCCACCACTCTGTTCTCTCTCTCTCTACCTCTACCTCTCTCTACCTCTACCTCTATCTCTCTCCACCACTCTGTTCTCTCTCTCTACCTCTACCTCTCTCTACCTCTACCTCTCTACCTCTACCTCTCTCCACCACTCTGTTCTCTCTCTCTACCTCTCTCTCATTAACTCTCTACCTCTCTCTACCACTCTGTTCTCTCTCTCTCTACCCCTCTCTCTCTCTACCTCTACCTCTCTCCACCACTCTGTTCTCTCTCTCTTCCTCTCTCTCTCTCTACCTCTTTCTCTCTACCTCTACCTCTCTCCACCACTCTGTTCTCTCTCTCTACCTCTCTCTCATTAACTCTCTACCTCTCTCCACCACTCTGTTCTCTCTCTCTACCTCTACCTCTCTCTATCTCTCTCTCTACCTCTACCTCTCTACCTCTACCTCTCTCCACCACTCTGTTCTCTCTCTCTCTACCTCTACCTCTCTCTACCTCTACCTCTATCTCTCTCCACCACTCTGTTCTCTCTCTCTACCTCTACCTCTCTCTACCTCTACCTCTCTACCTCTACCTCTCTCCACCACTCTGTTCTCTCTCTCTACCTCTCTCTCATTAACTCTCTACCTCTCTCTACCACTCTGTTCTCTCTCTCTCTACCTCTCTCTCTCTCTACCTCTACCTCTCTCTACCACTCTGTTCTCTCTCTACCTCTCTCTCTCTACCTCTCTTTCTACCTCTACCTCGCTCCACCACTCTGTTCGCTCTCTCTCTACCTCTCTCCACCACTCTGTTCTCTCTCTCTCTACCTCTCTCCACCACGCTGTTCTCTCTCTCCACCACGCTGTTCTCTCTCTCCACCACTCTGTTCTCTCTCTCTCTCTACCTCTCTCTCTCTCTCTACCTCTACCTCTCTCTCTACCTCTCTCCACCACTCTGTTCTCTCTCTCTCTCTACCTCTCTCTCTACCTCTACCTCTCTCTCTACCTCTCTCCACCACTCTGTTCTCTCTCTCTACCTCTACCTCTCCCTCTCTCCACCACTTTGTTCTCTACCTCTCTACCTCTACCTCTCTCTCTGGCTCTCTCCACCACTCTGTGTTCTCTCTCTCTACCTCTCTCTCTCTACCTCTTTCTCTCTACCTCTACCTCTCTTCACCACTCTGTTCTCTCTCTCCACCACTCTGTTCTCTCTCTCTACCTCTCTCTACCTCTCTCTCTCTACCTCTACCTCTCTCTCTACCTCTCTCCACCACTCTGTTCTCTCTCTCTCTACCTCTCTCTCTCTACCTCTCTCCACCACTCTGTTCTCTCTGTACCTCTCTCTCTCATTAACTCTCTACCTCTCTCCACTACTCTGTTCTCTCTCTCTCTACCTCTCTCTCTCTCTACCTCTCTCTCATTAACTCTCTACCTCTCTCCACCACTCTGTTCTCTCTCTCTCTACCTCTCTCTCTCTCTACCTCTCTCTCATTAACTCTCTACCTCTCTCCACCACTCTGTTCTCTCTCTCTCTACCTCTCTCTCTCCACCACTCTGTTCTCTCTCTCTCTACCTCTCTCCACCACTCTGTTCTCTCTCTCTCTACCTCTCTCCACCACTTTGTTCTCTCTCTACCTCTCTATCTCTCTCTCTCTCCACCACTCTGTTCTCTCTCTCTCTACCTCTCTCCACCACTCTGTTCTCTCTCTCTCTACCTCTCTCTCATTAACACTCTCTCTCTACCTCTCTCTCTACCTCTCTCT